>JAGFPH010018619.1:0-16150 GCA_018207615.1 Philaenus spumarius
GAAGACCTGCAATCTTGAAACATTTCAAATATTTAAAGTACTCTCTAATACTGAGTGAGTGAGTAGTAATATTGGCGTTTTTTGAGCTACTGATATTTTGAACGGTTAATTGTAAATCTTCCGATGTAAAGTAAATATCAAGGACTGTTATCCAATGAGATTTTTGACATGTTAAGAGTCTTTCTGGAAATCAGAGACTGTTTGTCGGAGATTAGCCGCTGACGATGTTCTAAAAACTTATTTGAAAAAATATTAGAAATACAAATGCAGAGATGCCATTCGATGAACGAGATCGTCATATAAGCGGCCCACCTTGAATTACCCGATAAGCGGTAAACGGAGAAGTAATTGTGCGCGTCTTCCAGTTGAAAGTGTACTTGACCTTCTTGTTGTCCGCATTAATCCGAGGTATTGAGAAGTTTTCCAGCTAATCTTGGTGTACAATTACGTTGATTGTTGTGTCTTGAAGCAAGAATGGGCTTTAATCAGAATCTTTGCTCTTGTTTCGGGCTGTCTGGAGTATTCAAGGATTGTCACGGGTTCGCAATGCTCTGACAGTATACATATTTAACATTATTTTATTGCACTAAATACATATGCACCATTCTCTGGATGCTTTCCACATAAACACTACGTACCCTAAGAATGTAAATATTTATAAAGTACATAATAATTATACAAATTACTTTGTTTTGATTCACTCGAGAATACTTTTATTTAATAAAAAATAACCGGTTTCGATGAACTACGACGTTATCTTCAGGCTTGTATGCATTGTATAGTTTCTAAATCACAATTAAAAGCTTATATATATAAGCTTTTAATCATTCCACATTTAAGAGGTTAGTAACTCGAGCTTGCAGCCGAAAAGTTTATATGTTTTAGGGTTTCACCTTACTCTTTGGGAAATTGGTCTACTCATGAATTCTCTGAATAGCTGGTTATGTGATTATTTCTTTGTAGTAGAATTTGTTTCCACCTCAGACTCTAATTAGATTATTTGTGAGTTTACAGGTTGACCTTGCCTCCTCGGATTATGGATTGTTTCGCTTCGCTCACATTTTACTAACTCGCTTAGTGAGTTTGCTTCCCAGCCATAGGCTTTGTATCGGAAGCTGTCACTGAGATAAAATCCGTCACAAGGATTTTAACCGGGTAACTTTGTGTTATTCAAAGTTTTGATGGATTTTGTATGAACTAGACGAGCTATAAGGCCGTGACAAAAAAAGAAAAATGTGAAGAATAATCTCCTACTTTATTTTTTTTTTGGGGTTAAACCAATAAAACTTTTTATTCTAGTACAATCAATATATTAAAAACTGTTACTGAAGGTCAAAAATCGTGCACCAAGTTGTTGGATTTTTTGGCTAGAAACTCTTCCTAGCGACTTAAAAAATGAAATGGTGGACCAAATTTGAACCAAATTGAAAGAAAAATTCCGTTAGAGTGCAAACACATATACTCACATATATATATTTAAATATTTTAATGACACCCCAAAACGTGTTCTCGGAAACATGATAGGTGCTCATTAACTACTGCCGATTTTATATCACAACACAGGAGTAACTGCAATATTTAATCTTTCCTAAAGAAATTAGATAAACAGGAGTGAAATATGTTTTTACTTGGAACAACATAAAGGAAAGAACATTTGAAATTTAATATATACGCACTTTACAAATAAAAAAAAACCAAAAACACACATAGGACAGATGTATACCTATTGTGTATTTTAAATGTAATTAAAGTTTGCAACTGTGAAATTTTAAATTATGAGCAGCTCTGAAGATGACGCTATAGTTAGCCGAAAAAGGTAATAATTAACTATACACAACAATCGATGGGCAAGGAAATGTGTATAGTTATAATAATACATTATTATCATTTACAATAATGATAGCTTTCACAGAACTTATTAAAAATCAATATCTACCTGATATTCAGACCAATGACGGAAATTATTGATCATGTAATAAGACTGTGGCCACATGCAGAATACCATTAAAAACTGTTGGGAAATCATTACAAGACGACTGATGGTACTTGCAGTAGAAGCAAAGGTCGAACGCTCTATCGTTTGTTTCCATAGACTTTGAAATTCAATCCAACAAGCAGCTGTTATAATTGAGTATACTGGGATGCAGTAGATAAATGTAAGACATAATCTTGTTTTAAACCCTGTGGAACAAAAAAAAAACTATGCATAATCTGAACTGATAATTAAAATTACATGCAACTTTCCGGTTAATGTCTCATGTTGTGTGTCAGTCTAAAGTTGGTGGGAGAAATACAGGAGCTTTAATTAAAATAACTTTAATTAAAAATTAGGTTTATCTATAATAAAAAATGCAACTTGCCTATTTAAAAAAAAAAACAAACAATGGATTCAATGGTGGCACAAACATCAGCTGTTTACTGTAAAACCTCTGAACTGATTCATCAAATATCTCACTGGAATTTGCTTGACCAGCTGATTTTTTACTTTGATATAATTTTATCCATACTTTCAATTTTAAGTTTTTGTTTACTACCTAATAGGCCTAAGTTACGACGGTTCTTATTTCAAAAATATTTACCATCTTAACTTTGTGGTTATGTTTAATCCTATACCGTCGTTCAATAGAAACTATAAAACGAAATTGGATTTAATAATAAGGAAAACTCAAAGAATCTCGAAACAAACATTTTTTTTAGGTATTTGTTTAAATAAGTGTTTTGTGGGCTTTTACAGTGTTATTATTATTTTTCTTTTCATATTTGCTATATTTTGTATTATTTTGTGTAATAAGGGTTAAAGCATTAACTGGCAAAGCAATATTAATTATTAGAACAGGAGCAGGATGATAAGTTGTTCAGCAGTAATTATTTTGTTGACATAAACTTCTAGTAAAGTATTGTCAAATATTTATGTTTTATCTTGAAAGCGCTCTTCTTTACCAGTATAATGGATATTAGAAGTGTGTTTAAAGTGTATGTGAGTGTCAGGTGTATGTGCGTATGAGCGAGTGTGTGCTCCTAGTTTTGTATCTGTCGGATAAGTGTGAGTGCATTTGTATGTTTGTGTGAGTAATGTTGTAATGTACTTTATTAAATTATATTAATTATTTTTCGAAGTTGATCACTTTATTCGATTTCCATACTGTAGATATTTTATTTATTTATAAACAGTTTTTTGACACTTACTTGGTCCTGGTTTGCAGACAGGAAGTATTCCTAACAGTGTGAGCTGTACTTGTATAAATCTTATTTTATTGTAATATTCAGATCCTCTTTCAACTTGTGGACGATTCTCTTTAAATTCTTCTTTTGGAAATTCTTTTGGGATCCGATTATTCGGATTTTTATAGTAAGAATTATTACCGTAATATATTGTTTCACCATAGTCTAACATTTTGTTAGCTACGTACCTCTCACTTACTATTTTCAAGACTTAATGGCACAATATTTATCTGATTTCACTCTGGCAAAGTTGATAAAACATTGCTTGTAGACATCCAGATACCCGAATTTTTGCGATATATGGTGGTACGTAAAACACGGTATGGTTTTTGCTTGACCCCTTAGGTTTTGCGTGAGTCAATGGCGGGGGCTCCACTCGTTAAAAGTAATTATTATTGCTGAGTTGACAAATAAATATGAACCAATCAATACATCAAACATGAATATGTTCATATGCGTATGTCTTAGTAATGAATTGCCATCGACTTTTATTATAAACACCTGACTTACATAGCTGTCGAGGACACACGAAAAATGTTTAGTAATTACATGGTTGGTTTTGTTATTACCAAATGTTCATCGAAAAGATAAGCTATTTCATATGGTGAGACCTAAGGTCGGGAGTGGTCAATAAACACAGTTCAAGGTTAAATTTTCCTTGTTAGTTTTTTCTTTCATTTTACTGGGCTATACATATTTCATTCATTCGGTTATTCATTGCGCCTTCCATTAAGTTTCGTTCGTATTTTTATCGCGTTATTTTATACGAAGGGGAACATTGCATTGTTTTAAATGAATTCACAGATATTTTACCATATAAGTATATTGTGACCCAAAATGTCATGAAACCAGTTTACACGGTGAAGTAAAAACTATCGGTAGTTTCGTATGTTTCAGCGGTTAGTTTTGTTAAAATTCCAAAATTTTTAAGAGCCGAGTTTAACTTAAATTATTTAGGCTTTGTAGTTTTGTATAAAGTATACAAAATGGCAGTATAAAATTAAAAATATATTTGTTTCTGTACAATCCTAATTTTTGTTCATATTTGTCGTCTTTACATTATTAAAACATTTAAAAATTATCTTGTTTTTTAATCAATATTGATTTTGATTAACATATCACAGGTTTTAACATTACATAACAATAAATTCTCTATTAATAATCTGACATTTTAAGATAAATTTACTTAAATACAAATTGTAGTTTCGGCCTATTTTTAAATAAAAAATCCTGGCATGTAACGTATGGACGTCATATAGTTTATAATTAATTAGGCATACCTCTTATAATTTACTATAATCAATTATATTTTTCAACCATCATAGCTTGCAAATTTATTTCTCTGAAAATTGATTCAGACCTACTTGTGTTGTTATCTATGATTTTAAAGTATCTAATATTGGTGGCACATTATAAAATGTGAACATAATGTTCAGAAATTTTAAACTTCAACTCAAAAACCTTATTCATTTGATACTTCTTTTCGTGTTTAACTCCTCAATTACCGGACACTAATTAGGTTTCGCAACCGTTATTGGCGCAAGCGCACTAGGTTAGCATCTGCAGTGGTGTAAATTTGTGTTGTCGTGTGAACTGGCCTTTATGCTCAATATATCATAATAAACTTGTTAAGTGCGTGTTCACTCGATTGAAGGGTTGGTTATGTAGGGTTGATTATTAGAGGACTAGGGGACGTAATCAAACTAATAACAACAACACGCAACATATTTTATCACGAGTACAGCTTTTCTTGGAAGTGTCGTCACATTTAACAACGCATAAATAAGTGATAAGCCTAACTAACCACCTAAGCGATTACGATGACCATTGAGGGAATGTATTATACATTATAAGAAAATGTTCGTTTCTAAACTCAAACAAAATGTGTTAGTGCAGAGCTAAAACGAAAAACCAATATAACATTTTCATAAAAAATAGTCAATCAGACCATTCGTCTCCCGCACCCTTCCACAACCTTTCAATTTACATTTGTTTGGTAGCCAAGTTACTTGACTGCAACAGATTTATTTGTCTATTTTCTTAATCTGTTTTAAGCTGTCTTGCTAATGTCACACAGGTGAAACCATTGCCGGCGCGACTCAATAATATTTTGTTGAATTGACTAAATAGTGTGTTTGTTTTTGTCAGTTAAAATGTTTGTAATCGAGTAATCCCATATGCTCTTTTTGTATGTATGTATAAACATAATTAAAAACTCGGTTTATCACTACTTGTATGGACAACAGATCCATCTTGTAGCGAATTACTAAACTATACAGGGAAAGGTTGACTACATGAAGTGACCAATAATTCCATCACGCAGCTGAACCATTTGAAATAAGCAAATTTACAAAATTACGTTTATACGTTTTACGGTTTCAACCATCTATTTCTGAAATGGGTCTACTCACGAACAAATTGTCTGACTCCGTGTACAAAACATTTTGTTAGAATTCGTGTGTCTCTCATCCTCCAGCCCCGGCTCACTCGCTGCTTCGTTCAAAACCTCGATCTAGTTTGCACCTCGACCTTGCGGCTATCGATTATAAACTGTTTTGCTTCGCTCGTAGTGGACAAACATCACGGTTGTCAGGTTTGTCGCCTTTAAACCCAAAAAAAAAAAAAAATGACGGTTGTCAGCTTGGAATCAGAAGCTGTCTCTACTTTAAAATCCCCCACGTGGATTTGAACCAGGTTTTTTATAGCATTTTACGTTTATATCGTTTCTGGTGGGACTGGACAGGTTATAATATCGTGTAAAAAACAAAATATGCGTTATAACCATCATTTTTAGATATAAGCCAGAAAAAGTTTCAATATAGTAATACAAATCTGAAATAAATGTACTTGTCTTTAAAAAAAAACGTGTTTATTATATTTGTTTTTTTTTTCGGATAATGAACTAGTCAAAACGATTTAGGAAACCAACGTGTATCGACCGAATAGGGCGTAAAATATATACACATAATCGGAACTTGTGCCTCACCATAAGAGTCACTGCAATGGCTCTTCTTTCCTATGGTAATTCGATAAAAACTCTAAAATTCGGAGCACCTTACACTGGACTAACACAACTCGATGATCAGCCGATCAGACCTAAACTGATATGATGTGTTAACTATATATATTGTGTAGTGTTTGGTTATCTAGTAACAGTGCGAAGTATATCTTAAGTCAATGTATTTGACAGTCACGACAGAAGTTTCGTCACGCACAGTAAATATTTTAAGGCTTATTTTTATGTAAATTTTACATTTATAATTCACGACATTCTACGCATGATGGAAATAAACATAGACAACTAAAAGGAACAAATTTTGTTGATATTATCAGTTGTGCATGTATGTCTGTTTAGCTATGCATCTGAATGATCAGTAAAATTGAGCCGTCAGGTTTCAAAACAAGAAACATCACTAAAACTAAATTTTTTATGGAATGACAACAAATTAATAATTTCTTTGCTAAAATATATATATGATTGTTCTAAGTTTTTAAATGTTGTGAGTAAGATATACGAATGTTTCCCAGAAGTATCAGTAGTATTTCACTTTTATTATGTGTTTTATAACAGGTTTTGTTTTTGATGATGAAGGTCTTACTTTCTTTTAAAGTTTATTGATGATTCTTGTATTGCAACTTGGTAATTTTATGTATCTGGTTTTGAAAACAAAAACTTTTTATTAATAATAAATCAATAATGCTTATTTAAACAGTTTACTTAGTAATAATTCAATAACAACCATGCCAGTAGACAATAACAACGATGACGTAGATCCTGATGAGATGTGTTTTGATACTGGTTTAACTAGTTGTCTTATTTTGAAACTAACCGTTCAATTCAGCATTAAAAAACTGCATGATGTGTTCTGTTATGAATGTTATTTTCGTCAAAGTTACAAAGACGGCATTTGGAACTTTGTAAAGACAGTGATGTCTCTTGTTTTGATTTCACACGTCTCAATTGAAGAGATATTTAATTCACAACTTTTAAGAACATTTCTATATTAAGAAAGTAAAATGTCCAGTTTGGTATTTATTGAGTTAACCTTCAACCAGGATATTAAAACTAGCTGTGCCAAAATAGATCGGACTAATTACATGGTTTATTACATTTTCATCTCAGGGTAGTTACATAGTCAATATTTAATTGTAATAAGTAATAATTAAATGACAAAGTATAATTTAAGTTTAAAACATTTAAAATACTAGAGTCTGTGCCCATGGTTGATTCGATGAATAACCTCTGAGTTGACCCAAGGCTAACACAATGCAAACAGATTATTGTATACTCTTATGTTTTCACGGAAATGGCGATTGAGCGTTGACATATACATAGATGAAGTAAGACGGAAATAGAAATAGACACGACAATCCCCAATAGTTCGAATTACGGCATGCGCTGTAACTTCACTATTAATATTTAAATTATCAATAATCAACATGCCAAACAAATTTTGATATAACCAACTAAAGAACACTATATAGTATGTAACACCATACGATTGACTTATAATACAGTAAGCCTTTTCTGTGCTGATACTTATTGTAAGTCAAAAAATCGGTTTGTTGTGAAGAATAATTACCTGATTCTAAATTAGTAAAATTGGCTGCAAATAAACGTGCCTAACTTCAAATTATGTTAAATTTTGTCCAAAATCAACCGTTTTATTTATAATATGAAACTACAGATTTTTGAATTGAATGATACAGTAAGCATTTGTACATTTTTGACATTTGTAAAAATTTTTGTGTTTGCTTTTATTTGGTCAACTTAAATAAAATAGCAGTTGGTTGTGAAGGATAAGACACTGATTATAAAACTGCTAATTTGGTTGCCATATATTTCTTAATGAAGGTAATCAAACATGTGTTGCTAATTTTTTGATCTGAAAAGTAGTATTATCTGATGAAGGGCTGGGAGTAAACCCTGCAATTGTCAGTATGTTTACGCTTTAAAGTAAAATTTGGTAAAATAATTTCTTCGTGTGAGTCTATGATCCCATAAGAATGTACTTGAAAATATTCGTATTTGTTATCTAAAGTAGTTTTTGCTCTATGTTGATTCTTCGCTCAAAAATCCACGTGGCGACTCGGGGGGAAACAATTGCATTACAGTATATGATATTTTCACAGAAATTACGATTCATTAGGACAGAGGAACTTGGATTTGGCTATAGCGGAAGGAGTGCTGCATCCTATATTCTGATGCATACGCAGTAGGGCCAGGTTTTCTTGTGGATTTGTTTCTGTTAGATTTTCACAAATTTAGAATTGTATTTTAGCCCAGTCGGTATAGGTTACAATTACCAGTAATTTTCAATACGGCAGATTTTTTTTTATAAGTACCTTAAAGTATGTATAAACATAAAAAAAAGTTTACCATTCTATCGATTTCCCAAAGTCAAAAAAAAAAATCGATTATCATTTTTTTCAGATTATCCTTAATATTTCGAGCTGGGATAAAGATAGAGAAAAATAAAAAATACCACCGTGTAGGGAAGGTATTTTTCAACAAAAAAGGTTATATGTATTTATTTCGTCCGAGAAATGGTTTGTCTGTAAAATATTCGATAATGCAGGTATGTATTTTGCAGCAGGGGAAATCACTAAACGGGGACATCTTATTCATATATGAACCGTTGGCTCATTCTAAATTGGCCGAATTTTAATATACGGAATTGAAACTTGACATAGGAGTTACAATATATATTTTAAACATTTATGCTGAGTCTCAGCTTGTTATCTTGAAAATTACCCGATCTAGAGCCACTTGATTTATTAATGGGTTTCTCGATTTTAGGAGTACCGGACCCACCAATTCATTTTAAACAGCTCCAGTTTAAAAAATTTTCAAAATATCAACCTGAAAGTTTTTTTACAAGTTAAATATGTAGATTCAAACCAGATCAAGGAGTATAAACCTTTTTTATTATTTACTTTTCAAAGCACAAGTAACTAAAAAAGTATAATTTTAGACCTTTTTATATTTTTCATCAAAACGCTTGAGTTAATCGGCTGCAGATTAGTCAATTTTTTTAATATAGTTTTTAAAATAAGTATTGCAAAAACAATTGTGTTTTTAACTTCTGTACCAATTTTTAAATCGATATCTTCAAACATGTCGAAAATGGAGTCGTTAAATCCAAAGATGTTATAGTTAAAACGAGATAGGTAAAACACAAGACTATTTTCAAGCGCCTCGTTTTTAAAAAAAACATGAAAAAAATCGTTCATACTTACTAAGAATATTTATACTGGTGTACTAAACTTGTAAAACAAATTTGATGTTGATATTCCAAAAATAGATTGAAATTAGTTCGTGGATCCGGTTCTCCTAAAATCGATAATCGAAATCGACTCCTAGATCGGGTAATTTTCAAGAAAACAAGCTGAGACTCAGCATAAACCTTTAAAATATATATTTTAACTCCTATGTCAAGTTTAAATTTGATATATTAAAATTCGGCCAATTTAGAATGAGCCAACGGTCCATATATGAATAAGATGTCCCCTTTTAGTGACTTCCCCTGCTGCAAAATACATACCTGCATTATCGAATATTTTCCAGACAAACCATTACTCGGACGAAATAAATACATATGACCTTTTTTGATGAAAATACCTCCCCTACACGGTGGTATTTTTTATTTTTCTCTATCTTCATCCCAGCTTGAAATATTAAGGATAATCGAAAAAAAATTTATAATCGATTTTTTTTCGACTTTGGGAAATCGATAGACTGGTAAACTTTTTTTTATGTTAATCTATATACTTTAAGGTACTTATGAAAAAAAATCAGCCGTATTGTAAATTACTGGAACTTTTGGTCTAAATTTACCCCTACCGACTGGCCTATTTCATTTATGTCAAAAATGTTTCCCTTATTTGAGTTTTCCTGCTGTGTATGTGGTGTTTCGTATTTGTTTGTTAATTTTATTGTACATTTATCATAAATATATAGCCTATATGTGTACTAGGAAGTTGTGTTTGCACCGTTTTTGAAGCATAATGCATAGGCCTACTCGTACGAACATAGTATAGATTGTCTAGACTTGATATATAGACGCGCATTTGTTTGAGTTACCTTAAGAGTCTGCCGTTTCAAATTTCATTAGCTCGTCATAACTGTCCATGTTTTCTACACAAAAACTCGGTCTCGATGGTATTTTAATGTGTTCAGTTTATCTTATTTTTTTGTTGCTCATTATAATGTGGTTTGTTACTAAACGCATATTTTTCAAATTTTCTAACCGCGATTCATTCATATCTACTATGCATTCTAGGTTATTTGCTTTTATTGTTGTGCCAGTCTGTGACAGTACAATTTTGCAATTTTAATGACATTATGAATGAAATAAAAAAAGGAAAACGGTTGTTGAAATTATTTTGGCAATGAACTTCAGTACCACCTGAGTTAACTATTTACATTCAAACAAATAATGCAATAATATATAGTAAACAGTTTGTTCATTGACCTTGAGAAACATATATATTTAAACAAATATTAATACGCTCTTAGATTATATTTATATATTTTTTTACTAAAACTCTATCTTATATTTAATTAGATAAATCAGCTTTATTTTATTTGTTTAGTAATAGTAATAATAATAATAGAAAACTGTTTACATGTACAATCTTTATTAATTATCGTTTAAACAATGTCCAGTAAAAGTAATACCATTCATATAGGTTTGTGATATATCTATTCTTGTAGTTGAATATGGCATAGAATATTGATAGGCCAATCTTTTATGAGTAACAGTCCAAATAAAAATAAAATAATACACACACAAAAATTAATTTAGATAATTTTATTTTATGTGTGACGTAACTTAAAAATATATAAACTAATTTTAATGTATGTAATTTATAAATAGTCTCTGAAAGACTATATTACGATCGAAAAAATCTTGCTGTCCCTTCCAAATTTGATTATACAATATTATTATTTATAGCCATTATTTATTTATATATAAACAAATATATAAACAGATTGGAATCAAAATGATTTATACCCAATGTCTCATTGTAGGTCATGATCTATATGTGTGCCAAATTTCATTCAAATACATCCAGTACTTTTTAAGTGTTTGACCGTCAAACATCTAAACAGAAAAACATACAAACATTCACATTTACAATATTACTAGGATTTACCACTGCTCTCTACATCCTTAGTTTTGATGGTTCCTGGATCCATTTAGTGTATTCAGCTTGATTGAAGACTTTGTTTGATGACCATATTTTAGTCAGATGATTTATATTCTGTTGCTGATAATAAAATTATTTTATGAAATAATTATGGTAAAATAAAACTGATGCATCTTGAAAGGTTTTGTCCAGGTTAATGGAATTTTAGTTGATGACAACATTTTATGATTTCTTAACTAAAGTTGAAAATGCCATTTGGTGCTGTATTATGCCAACATATTAAAACCCAGAAAAAATAAATTGAAATTTCACTTGTGTATTTATTATGTATTCCTACAATGTTTTTTAAAACACTCAACTAATTTAATAAGATATAAATAAGTTTGGCAAGCCTTTAGTATTAGATTTATTTCAATTTAAGACGTCATACACTTTTAACTTAAGGTTTTACAGTGTTATTAAAATAACTAAACAAATTTACCTTTTCACAGAGAACAGATTTTTTTAACTTTAAGCCAACGAAATCTGCACTTATCTTCTAATTATTATAAAAACATAAAACATAGTAATATTGATTTTTTTTAAATTTTAATTATATGTAACTTTGCTTAAGTGTAAGAATAATATTTTATTTATTATGTTACAAAATATCCTTTAGCAAAACACAATTACAAAATGTTCCCGTATATTCTATAGGCCTATATTTGTTTGTTGCCTACAAAATAATTAGATTTAGCAACAGCAGGTTATTATTTTAACTACTAATAAAAACAAGGATCTATAGTAATAACCAATAAATTAATAAAGTGGCCAAACAGTTTCAGCCATTACTTGAACCTAATCACCACAACAATGAAAACAAGATATTACTGAAAAACAACCACTTATAAGATTAACTTGTAGAGAACTGTCGTTAAATATCTCACACTATTTGATAGAGCTATAGTACAAGTAGTTTCTTTGGCGAGATATTTGCCTGTTTTAGGAAGCTATAAGTCATGTGAGGCTGCGAGGGAGAGAGGGTACTGTCGCTCAGACATTGCCGACCTTGGCGTGCTGGTTGAAGGTAATTTTTTTTTTATTCCGCCCGTGGTGATTATTGAAATTTGTTTTCAAATTAAAACTAGAAGAATGGATTTCATTTTTAAATATGTAAAAATTCTATTTTTTCCTTAAGGATTGCATCAAGCTTCTAAATCTACAACCTTAAAACTATGTTTCTACATAGCTCCCGTTATTTTCCAGTCATTTTTCACAGCGTGACAGAAGTTTTTGTATGCCTTCTTCATAGTAGGTTGCAGCCTGTGTTTTAAACAATGTGATGACATGTTCTTTCGGCTCATCATCGTTGTTGTAGCTTTGACCACTAAGGAAGCCTTCAGATGCAAAAAGAGATGGAACTCGCTGATAGCGTGAGGTCAGGGCTGTACGGACGATGGTCAAACACGTCAAAGCCGAAATCCTGTAGATTTTTTTTATCACATTCGCAGTGTGTGGTCGAGTTTTGACATAAAAGAAAACAAAACTTTTGAGAGCATAATTTAGCGCTTGCGCTGTATTCTTAAGCGTCTCGCAGTAAACTTTGTTTGCAATAGTATTAAACAAGTTTAAAATATAATACAAATTATTTGGATTAGTAAGCAGGTTGTGTACATTCAAACGATTAGGTTTTACAAAATGCGTAAAAATCGTCTATAATAGTCTTTGTATTCGTGCAAACACTAGGCTAAGAGAAATTAGTTATGTGTTCTATTGTGACGTATCTTTAAAATCAGTTAAACCTTGATGTACGCCTACAGTACAGTTATTAGGCATATGTTGAGATGGATTGACGACACACTTTGGAGGCTTATGTTGAACTGAACAAGGATAATGACGTATGTCACTACATCACCAATAATCTGAAACAATACAGAATCATGTCATTTTGGAAAACATTCGACCAGCGTTTAGTAAAATAAATGTTTAACGTTTAATTTGTCACCTACATTGCTTTAGTTTAACTAAAATATGTAATTTATTCTCTAATTATTTTCTTTTTTGTAAAATATTTTGAGTGGTTTACAATATTGTTAATAAAAATATATGGGATTATTTTAATGGAAAATTCTAACAAACAACTCGTTTAAAGGTTATACGCCTTACAGAAAAGACAATGAGAATTATTTAAACAAAATAAAGCATAGATTCACGCAAAAGTAATTTTATAGATTTGTAATTCGTAATACCCCTGAGCACGTCAACATTTATGAAATATTGCTTTCACTTGAGAGCAACACAAGTAGTGTATCCCCACCTCTGGGGAGATGAAAAATATTATAATTAATTACCCATGGAGTCATGTGTAATTATAGGTAATTAGTATTATAATTAAAGGTAATTAATTATGTATTCGAAAAAAATGTATACAGTGTATTCGAAAATTATGGACACGGCAAATATTTAAAAACTTTGTAATTTTATTAGATAGAAATACATGCAGTTATTCACAAATATAACTTTTTGGAGAATTTGAAATTTGTGTGCGATATCTTGGATACGTCTTCTAATGAAGACTTATTTGCTAAATTTGAAGGTAGTGGTTTAATACATGATTTTAATGTAAAATTAGAAGAAAAACTATGATAAAATCCGTTTTGAAGTTATCGTCAGTCAAAATGAGTAAAAACGCGAAACCATTCCTCAAAATAACCAAAGAAAGAACTCATAACATATTACTATAATAATTGTGTTACATCTTCAAAAGTTTCCTTTTAAAATGTTATTAAAAATATTATTTGTAATGAACGCCCTAAACCACTCATTTCATGGAACTCATTTAGTACTTAAACAAAGGATGAGTTTATTTTTTTAAAAATTATCAGGATTTTATTAAACACATGATAATTATAGTGTGTTGAACTATCGCTGTTCACAGTCCACTAATGTGGAATTCATTTATTATAGTTTAATATTGCTGTATCTTTGAATGTGTATAGTTGCCACTTGGTAAAATAGCAAAAAAAAATAAACTTGAATAGTACGTGTTAGTCACATGTGCAAAGTTACTCGGTAACACGTCCAGCCATTTCAATAATTTTGGCTAAATTATATTAAAAAATAACAAATCGTTAACACATCACGTAGTCAATATAACTGGAGTTTAAATAAATATTGTATAATAGCGGTGAAAGCCAATTAGTTCTCCAAGAACAGACTTAAAAAGCACCATCTGAATAAAATCGTATTTGTTTAAACAAAAGCTCTTAACCAGTTTAGTCTATTACATTTATATTTTCACACACTATAAACAAATCATTAGCTTCTAATCCATAGGGTTTTAACAGACGGCTACTTTTCCATTACGTTAAGTAATCCTTTGTTACCTCGGCGTATTAATCTAACTTTAACCATTGTTTAAAATGTTTTCATCGTTACATTAGCCACAGTTATATATATAGTTTAATCCTTTGTATATCAATATTTGCATGTTAATTACAGTTTTTTATATTTTTGGGTATTTTAAAGACCAGTAATTCTTCACCTCGAAATTAAAAGTTATATCAATTACAGTAGGTGAGAATAGAAGATGTAATACTGCACAATAATAACAAATATAACACCACCAAGAAAACATAAGGAGAGAGGGAGACAGAGAATAACAAGGAAAAAGGAGATAGTAACAAGTTGCCACTTACAAACCCTCTCTCTTAGACCCTTTCCTTACTTTACCTTTAATTTTACTTTAAATTTGTTTTTAGTCCTTATACATTTTTTTGTTATTTGAACTACCCCGTTTTAACAATATGAGAGATATTGCAATGACAAGAAAAGAAAAATCTTTGTTTTCCAGTTCTTAAAATTTTAATTTTAATTTACTTTTACCTTTTCGTCTTTTTTGCATTTTTGTGTACACTAGATCAATTCAGACTCTCCTCCGGGGTCGTTCACTTTGGAGTTAAAGTATTGTGTGATCATTGGCTAGTTCACCTGTTAACCTTCTTATTCCTAGAGCACTTTATGAATTTAGGATATATATTTTCATTTTTAAATAATGTAGTCTATAATAGAAAAAACAAAACAATATGTATTTAATCAAAAACACAAATTTAAATTTACGCAAAGGCATTTTTAAACAAAATACAATCAAACCATAAACTTGGACAATATTATAAATGTATAAAACTAATCAACTAATCAAAATCCAGTTCTAATGCAGTACTACACATAATTGATAACATAATAACATATATACTTATAGACCGCAAACATCTGTACGTATAACATACATACACATAATATTCCTAAATGTAGGCCTATCTGGTTTTAAGTAATCCATCTCAGGACGTAAAGCCCACCCTACTCTGTTGCCTTTTATTTCTTTTTGACTTTTCTAAACTCTAGAGGCAATTTATTGATTATTTTAGAACCAATATAAAAAACTACCTTTTAAATAAAATTTATTTTACTTTTGGTCTCTTTATTTGCATCTGTGCTGTACTCCTAGAGGTTTAACAATTGTATACATGTCAAATTTGAGGCATACAACCTTTTTATTTTTCCGAAAATGTATCTGACAAAGAAGCAGAATGAATCACAATGTTTGCATATTTTATAAATTACGTTACCTAAACCGTTATAGGTAACTGAAAAGAAAGGTATTGGATAGGTTTTTAGTGACCTAAAAAAAGCAGCTTACATTTTGCATAAATATATGTATATATTATATGTTGATGGTTTCTTTGTGTTTCACAAACTATAAGTTTCAGATGAAAAGCATGCACTAGCCGGAATG
>JAGFPH010018620.1:2359-14065 GCA_018207615.1 Philaenus spumarius
CCAAAAAAATCCAACAACCGGAAGTACGTTTTTTGACCGGAAGTAACTATTTTTTTAAAGTTTTATTACGAGAATGAAATTTTTTAGAGTTTTTTCTAAAAATATAAATGTAGGATGTTATTCTGCACATTTTGTTTTTTTACGCGACTTTATAGCTCGCTTGGTTCCCCCAAAATCGACCAAAACGTAAAATACCATAAAAGTATTCCTATGGAAATTCGCTAAAAATGGACAACTGTCATCACTTCGTATAATATTTCTGTAACAATATCTGCTAAATGTTTTGTGAACGTCAAATTACGTATATTTAGACGATTTTAACAGTGCGCGTCATATGATGTGGGCACTATATTTTGAAAGTGTATGCTCTTCTTAGAAGCAAAAATTGTTGATATTTTGTAGATTATACTACAAGTCTGCTCCAGAAAGCCTCAGCACAAAAAGATCTGTCCAAAACCCGTTCACTACGAACGAAGGGTAAATTTAGTTTAGTAAACTTTTGGACAAGAACTGTATATATCGTCAAATTACGTTACCTTCAAGTCGACGTTTACTAGGCACGTCGTATGACGTGGATACTATATGTTCAAAACGTTTGCTCTTCTTAGAAGAATTAAACATTAGATTGAAGTATCAGGAAATCCTCAGGGTGAAAAGATGTATAAATAAGCCAATACAAGCGTTTAAAAGAAGTACTGTGTAACTTTATACGGATTAATGTTCACATGAGACTGACATATTCTCGACTGCTGTCAATGTTTCACGTCCAATATCGCGTCCATCGGTTCAATGCAGTTTTATTCCCGCCGAAGGAAATGGATTTCCCAAAGGAAAGCAATGACTGGAAAATTACGTCACTGACCTCTTGAAAACATAACCAGAACGAAACAATCGCCCACAAAGGTTCTATTGATTTGATTCCCACAATTGATTCTATTGATTTGACGAACAAAACGATTGCATCAATTGAAAATGTTAAATGACAACACCAAATAGTGGACAATTAAAACAATTATTGCACAAATAATGTTTATTCTTTTCGCGTTCATTGACACCTTCCTGAGAATGTCCAAAATCGTTAATACGGTGTGTACATAATGGCGGGTATGAATGTTATTTTACACTTTTATCTATTTTCCCACGGATGTCATTGAAAAAATCTGGAGCAAGAGGATCTAATATCCTATCCTATACTCTAATACGAGCAATGTCTGTTTGTTTGTTTGTGTGTTTGTACGAGCAATCTCGAGATCCAGCGGAAGGATTTTGCTGAAACTTTGGGATTAGAGGCTTTTGGGACTAAAAAATCGATTGGTGAAAACCACTACCTCAGGAAAACTCGTATTTTTCTGAAAAACTCATTTGAAAATTGAAAATTTTTAACATTGGGGTTATGTAATTTAAAATCAATAGGATACATATGACAAACATCAGCTGTTTCCTATAATATTTCCATCAGCTGTCTCCTATAATTTTTTTTTTTTTTTTTTGTCTTAAAGGTTATAATTGTTTTAAGCTTGAAATCAGCTGACCCGTGCTAATATTTCGCGAGTTATGAGTAGGCCTACAAAACAGTACTTACCTGATTTGTATTTACATACATTTTCCTATAAAAAAACACACAATTAACAAAAATACCGAGTAATGCTCGGTCGCCCAGGTACTATAGTTAATTATAAGAACCTAAGTTAGGTCCGTCACATGTCTTGTTGTCGTACTTATTAAGACGACATGATTCGGAAACGTAACTCCATCATCAGATCGTTTTCACGTTAAAATAAATACACTTTACACAAACAGACAAAATTAAAACGCAAATGTCGCTGCAAAAGTTGCGCGCTCTAACGTGGCGAATACTACCGATATTACGCCAGAAGACGAACTAATTGTTAAATTCATTATCTTAGCCCAGTCGGTATAGGTTACAACTACCAGTAATTTGCAATACGGCTGAATTTTTTTTTATCTGTACATTAAAGTATGTAGATTAACATAAAAAAAGTTTACCAGTCTATCGATTTCCCAAAGTCGAAAAAAAAATCGATTATCATTTTTGTTTCGATTATCCTTAATATTTTGAGCTGGGATGAAGATAGAGGAAAATAAAAAATACCACCGTGTAGGGGAGGTATTTTTCAACAAAAAAGGTCATATGTATTTATTTCGTCCGAGCAATGGTTTGTCTGGAAAAAATTCGATAATGCAGGTATGTATTTTGCAGCAGGGGAAATCACTAAAAGGGGACATCTTATTCATATATGAAGCGTTGGCTCATTCTAAATTGGCCGAATTTTAATATATCGAATTGAAACTTGACATACTAGTTAAAATATATATTTTAAACATTTATGCTGAGTCTCAGCTTGTTATCTTGAAAATGACCCCATCTAGGAGTCGATTTCTATTATCGATTTTAAGAGTACCGGACCCACGAACTAATTTCAATCTATTCCAGTTTCGTCAATTTTTGGAATATCAACACCAAATTTGTTTTACAAGTTGAGTACACCAGTATAAATATTCTTAGTAAGTATGAACGATTTTTTTCTTGTTATTTTTAAAAACGAGGCGCTTGAAAATAGTCTTCTGTTTTACCTATCTCGTTTTAACTATAACACTTTTGGATTCAACGACTCCATTTTCGACATTTTTGAACATATCGATTTAAAAATTGGTACAGAAGTTAAAAATACAATTGTTTTTTGCTATACTTATTTTAAAAACTATATTTAAAAAAATGACTAATCTGCAGCTGATCAACTCAAGCGTTTTGATGAAAAATCTCAAAAGGTCTAAAATTATACTTTTTTAATTTACTTGTGCTTTTAAAAGTAAATAATGAAAAAGGTTTATACTCCTTGAACTTGTTTGAATATATATATTTAACTTTTAAAAAAACTTTCAGGTTGATATTTTGAAAATTTTCTAAACTGGAGCTGTTTAAAATGAATTGGTGGGTCCGGTACTCCTAAAATCGAGAAACCCATTTTTAAGTCAAGTGGCTCTAGATCGGGTAATTTTCAAGATAACAAGCTGAGACTCAGCATTAATGTTTAAAATATATATTTTAACTCCTATGTCAAGTTTCAATTCGATATATTAAAATTCGGCCAATTTAAAATGAGCCAACGCTTCATATATGAATAAGATGTCCCCTTTTAGTGATTTCCCCTGCTGCAAAATACATAATTGCATTATCGAATTTTTTCCAGACAAACCATTGCTCGGACGAAATAAATATATATGACCTTTTTTGTTGAAAAATACCTCTCCTACACGGTGGTATTTTTTATTTTCTTCTATCTTTATCTCAGCTCGAAATATTAAGGATAATCGAAAAAAAAATGATAATCGATTTTGTTTTCGACTTTGGGAAATCGATAGACTGGTAAACTTTTTTTTATGTTAATCTAGATACTTTAATGTACTTATAAAAAAAAATCAGGCGTATTGCAAATTAGTGGTACTTTTGGTCTAAATTGACCTTTACCGACTGGCCTTTCTTCTGTAAATGATTATTCGCCGTCTCATACATAATGGTGGGAGTGGTACGAATTTCGTCTGGTTTTTATTTACATAGTTCTGGCTATTTCCATAAGAAATATGATCTAATACATCGACTCTTATACTGAGGTCAGGTGTGGCCAATGAACTTCGATCTAGGTTTACAGAACGATTCGGAGGTGTATTTAAAAGTGTTATATATTTATATACGTCAGTGTGTGTATGTGTTTGCACTCTAGCGCCCGCATTTTACGTTCGATTTGGTCCAAATGCGGTACACACGGTCGATGGTTTAAGTCGCTTGGACGAGTTAATTAGCCAAATAACGAGATTTTTTGCACTTCAACGAAACATTTTTGTGGTTTTATCTAAAACAAGAACATATAGAGCTTATTCAGCACAATTAGATTTTTTTACACAAACTTATAACTCATCTAGTTCCTCCAAAATCGATCAAAACGTAAAATACCGTACAAGTACCCGGTTCAAATCCACGTGTCGGCAGTCAAATTCTACTAATTCAGCGCCTTCGTGGGAAGACCATTTTCCCTAATATTTGGTTGAAGCCCTAAAAAAATATAAACTTAATTTTGGAAGTTCGCTCAATCCATGTCAGAGGTTTACCTGCGTGATCGTTTTATTTTTATAACATTTCGAAATCTTCTGTGGCATTAATTAGCCTAAATTCTGTACACATGTGTAGGGCTTCTACACTAGAATAGTTAGCGAGGATATAATTATTGCCGGCTAATGTATTTCTTGAAAACTATGTTAGAACGTTGGGCGAGAAGTTGGTGAGTACGGATGAAATATATTTGTTACCAACACAAACGAACAATCAATAACAATAGATTATGTTGTTGTTGGTATAATTCGTCAGACGCAGACCTCTTCTATGCGCTAGCGGGAGGGAAGAATGTGGGCAAGTGGGGACGCCGAACGCTGGAGGGGAAGAGCCACCACGCTACTATCACTGTTGTGCAAGCGCCTCCAGACCGAAGTATTATGTTCAGAGCGCGGCAATAGACTGAGACTCTCTGACCCCCCCCCCACCACTCGAATCAACTTCGAGAATACTGCTCGAGGCCATGGTTCTTGCTAGACCTTCTCTAGTATATCTATTTTTCTGCATTTTATGCTCTTTTTATCTTCTTAAGGATATTAATTAATCTATCTATTATTGTACTCCTGCAACCGTTGGGTACGCCTATGTGCTGTTTGGTGTTGGTTTCTTCTTGGTAATCACCCTTGCTCAATGGGACAGAGAAGGCATTAAATGCTGCCTTCTTTGGAGTTAATATGGATGGCGTGTGTGGGATTTTAAATGTAATTTAATGTGTCAGTGTTACGTGTAAAGTGTATTTATTTCAATGAGCTACGATCTCTTCGGAGTGAAAATGATCTGATGATGGCATTTCGATTAGTAAACATGTCGTATGTTAGGATTAATAGGGTAGTATCAAGAATTAAATATAGATTATACAAATCTATATATATAAAAGCGAAATACCACTCACTCACTGACTCACTCATCACGATTTCTCAAAAACTACCAAACGGATTGAAATGAAATTTGGTATGTAGCTTCCTCTAGGGCCATAGGTGCTTACTAAGCAAGGGTTTTAAAAAATTGGAAATTTTAAGGGGGTTTGGTTGGTAAAAATTACTAAATCACGATTTCTCCAAAATTACCGAACAGATTGGAATGAAATTTGGTATGTAGCTTCCTCTCGGACCATAGGCGCTCGCTAAGAAATGGTTTCAAAAAATTCGAAATTTTAGGGGGGTTTGGGGGATCAAAGTAACTAAAAATCTAGAATTCTCCAAAACTACAGAACGGATTGGAACGAAATTTGGTATGTAGCTTCTTCTAGGGTCATAGGTGCTAACTAAGAAAGGTTTTCAAAAAATTCGAAATTTTAGGAGGGTTTGGGTGGGGGGAAATTTACTCAATCAAGATTTCTCAAAAAATACTGAGCGGATTTGAACGAAATTTGATATGTAGCTTCCTCTAGGGCCGTAGGTGCTCATTAAGAAAGTGTTTTACAAAAATCGAAATCTTAGGGGTGGGGGTCAAAGTTACTAAATCACGATCATTTGTCGCATTTATTTCACCAAAATAATTATGCAATAGCGAAGCATTGCCGGGTCAGCTAGTAGTATAATAAAGAACAGTTAAGGATTTACTATCCCAAGACAAAGACGCAGAAAGTAGAGTAACGTTGGGTAATAATGCCAAATGTTGTGAAATAGCTGACAAGAGCAAAGCACATTTGAAGAGACATATTTGGATCAACCTAGTAGACTACAAAAGGTCATACTGACTTAGATACAGAACCGGTGTTTTGGGAGACAGCCGAAGGCTCTATTGCACCAGGGCCAGTATTTTGTGAGACGGCGGAGGCTCTCTTGATCGGGGATCGGTCTTTAGTTGGACATTCTGAGAGAGGGTGCTACGGGAACTCCAGTTGTAACGCACTGACGGAGCACTGATAGAGAAGGTAGGCAAACAGACTGTCCAATATTCATCGTTAAAGTATTTGTATTTTGGAGCATAAAAGCTCGTTCGAGTCAGAAATAGTATTACATTAGCATAGCTATTCTGGGTGTTTCGCCTTTGGTGTAGATTTATCAAGTTTGTTAGTATTATAAAACGTTACTGTATACGCATGAACCTAATCGTAAAAGTAGTATCAAATGACCACTGAACCACTCGAAGATAAAATATAAGGATTGTAAAGTAAATGACTTTGGTGTAGTTCCAAGTTTTTATGATCCCTGAACCTTAGCAATCCGTTATTTTGAGCCCTGGCAGTTGGGCCGATATTTCCTCCCCAACACGTCTTAATAACTACGACAAGAAGTCATGGGACGGGAGTAGCGAAATAAGAGTAGTTTATAATTAATAATTAATAGTGAAATACCACCACAATTATTCAAATCGATTTAATTTCGTTTATTCTAGAGCATTATTGAATTATATTCACAGGACGAAATTCCATGGGAATTTTAAAATCAACATTATATGTCACAGATGCGTTATTAATGTGATTATTTCCTGAACAGATGATTAGAGTTATTTATTCTGTGCCACAGGTGCAATCGCACAGTGAGTTTAATCCTGTTAATTAGTTATGGGCAATTAGTTGGTGCTTGTATTTGCACTTCAGTTCTAAACAGATCCTGTTTATTTAAAAGTACATGTAGATAGTTTATACTATGCTTTGCATATCCAAGAAAGCTGAGATTAGAATGTACATGCCAGTGTTCAATCGACAAAGAAATCAATGGTGATGTTTTACTGTATGTTTCAAGCATGTTCAGTAAGAAAGGAAAAAGTTCAACTTTAGGCCTACATGTAAGTAGTAAAAATTTGTTGTAATTTTTATCATAAATGTAAAAAAGTTTCGTAATTTAATTCTAATTAGAACTGTATAAAATTTTTTATCAATTTAAAATTTCTTATTTTGAAAACTCCAGTTTTTATGTTCCTACTACAAGACTGTTAACAAAACTAGGCCTATTTTGAATAGTAATTTAGGAATATATCCTTTGTCCAAAAATGACATATTACTATAAAAAAGTGTAAATCATAAATCAAAGAATTGAACTGTATACTTGTCAAATATTATTTCACAAAAGTATTTGACTTAGCTTTACTTGAATTCCAAAACGAGATGAAATAAATGAATACTCGTGGCGATAAAGGACATAGAAAAAAATGACCGTTGAACAGTGTGGGAAGTGTTGGCACATGGATTCAGATCACTATCACGATGGTTTAACATCGTTTGTTTTCATTATTTCTAATATTGGAATATTATAATGGAACTGTAAATACATTGTTAAGTTTTAGTTATTTAAGTATGTAAATATTTAATTCTGTTTTCCCTCAATAACACGAAATTTTTAGCTACCTTACGCATTATTAACCTAAATAAAACGCAATGCCCCCTAAAAGAAATTCTTTAGCAGTTAAAGCTCAAGAAAGAAAACGAGAAACCCCGGAATCGCGGGAATTGCAAAATAATGTTTCACTGGCTAAACCTTCTGCTTACTTCCTTTCTGGCACACTATTTTTAATCTAAGCTCAAAACCAAATTTGTTATTTCAACGAGCGAGGTCTACTGTTCACAGAACTAAAAATGCAACTATATGCGGTCAAATGAATAAGCTATGGAATTGTAAGCATTCAGTTACCGTTACTCGTTGAAGATATTTTTTTGTTTTCGAGAAGAACTCTGAACGTCCAAGACCTGATCTGGTGTGCAAAAATAAAGCTGTGTGATTTTAATATTACTTTTACTGGCGGAAACATCTGCTAATGACTGATAAATAGTCGAAACCCATCATACAAACAGACAAAAACAATGAATTTTACTTCATTGTAACTTCTTAACTACGCACTAAAGTGAACTGCCTTAAATTGGATGCAAAGTTTGGTCATCACTTTGCAGAAAGTCACTAAAAAATCTAGTCACTTTGTCAGTTTGATTTTACGATCCGAATAAAAAATGGGAAAATATAACTTTGAAACTAGTCTCAACCATATACATCAGCATTTGTTACTGTAAAATATCTAACTCAATTTTTATGCAGTCACTTCAACGTGTCTTTACCGTATAAATAATATTTTATACTACTTTTAAAATACACTAACATGATACCTAAGCTCTAACGTATTTAATGTAATTATTTTCAAACTTAGTGTTCATCTTTTTGGAACGAATATCATTTACGCGGGTTGCGGTAGGCGTTGACAAATAGAAAATGTAATGCGTAACGTAAACTGCATTGGTTGCTATGACAACGACAAATACGCGTAACGAAAAAGCGTTATCAAATTGGTTGTTATGACAATGAAGATGTAAATAAACTCAATTTTTTTTTAAGGCAAAAACCCTATGTGGTTATCATCGCCTGGATAACAAACAACATTCGCATAATGCTCATACGATCGCACACAGTTATAACATTAAACTTTTAATTTACACACACTACAGACAATTCACGATAAAATAACAACGATAGCAACAATAATTACACAATAACAACTTGTCACAGAGGGCTGTAAAGGGCCCTGTTACATAACAATGAATAAAACTCTAATTGAAATAACAAGTAATAAATCTAAACATGGTGTGTAAGTTACGTAAGTAAATGTATATTGTTTTCAAATGTTTCCAATTACATTCAACCGATGGAGGAATGATAACACCATATTAATGGTTTGGGGGTCATCACCCAACATCCTCCGAATGCAATTTGGTAGGCAAAACCTCTTACGAACATTTTTTAGCTTTTCGCAATCTAAAAGGAGTTGTGTAATTGACAGGAGATTTAAGCAGTAAGGACAAAGGGGCGGATCCCCCGACGCATCAGAAACCCGTGGGTTAACCCAGAGTGGCCAATGCGTAGACGAGAAACCACCACTTCCTCTCGACGGCTTTGGCGGTTTGAGGATATCCATGGCCGAACGGTATCTTTAATTTGACGGAGTTTATTTCCTTGTACTGCTACCCACTCTTAAACACATTCAAGACACATGTGTTTTGGTTCGTCAATCTAAATTGGATCTGTTCCGTCTTGCGTAGTTCAGATATTATCGTCAAGCGCTGGAATTAACAATTAACTAGAAATGAAAAGTAATACAAACCCACAAAACTAAGTTAATATAATTATATATTTTGATACAAGTATTACTGTTTCCATCAATTAAAGTTATTATAATGAAGGTGTAAATACATTCATTGGTGTAAATGTCCATTAATTGTAAATACATTCAATAAAATGTTAGTTCATCAGTCTAGGCCTAACATAATTTTATTGTGTGTATGTTTAATTTATTTTACCAGCTTGAACGCCTACATGCACTCATTATTTTAATCTTTCAATTGACGTTTATTATCAGTTTGTTTTTTATACAAATATTTACTGTTTCCATACGTTTAATGGTATTACAATAAAGGTGTAGAATTAATTATAACATCAAAGCTAAATGGTTAAACGCAGTTAAACGTCCATTCGTTGTAAATACATTCAATAAACATAAAATGTAGGTTCATCAGCCTAGGCCTGACCTAAAATTATGGTGTGTATGTTTATTTTACCTGCCCAAACGGCAACATACACACAATAATTTTAAGTCTAGGCCTAACCTAAAATGAATGCCTGTAACACAGTAAATATTTGTATAAAAAACAAACTAATAATAAACGGAAAAAGAAAGATAAAAATTATACCATTAATATCGTTAATATATGTATCTTATTATAGTAACTATAAGCCAATAACTACCACGTTAGAATATGATGATAAAACTGAAAAAAATGTATCTAATTTCATCTTACTATGTTTTTAATGAATTATATTCTTTAAAAAATATTAAATGAAACACGGTGATTTTATTCCTTACTTTGCATTATTTACATTGAAAATGTGATATAAAATAAAAAATATACGAATTACAGAGAGGAATAGAGATAAAGAGAAAGTCGCATAGAGGGGACATAACGCTTTTTCATCATTTCACGAAAATGTATAAATATCTATAATCAAAATATCCATATAAGGGGATACCTACTGGAAAATTACAATTTAAAAAAAATATATATTTGTTCCTTTTTTCCAGATTCTATAATTTATAAGATTTAGGAAAAACATAACATGTGCCATAAAAGTTCTTTATATCAGTGTGAAAAATGTATTCAAAGCAATTCAATGCGCGCACCTACTTTTGGTCGAGTTCTTTTGGCGCACCTACTTGGAACTTCTTTATGTTTGCTATTTGGACTAAAAAGAATTTTTATTTTTTTAAGTAACTGCAAAGAAGGACAACAATGTTTATTATTAGGCTTTCGATGCCTCCAATATGTAAGTAAAACATATCTTGACTACAAATAGACTACTGGTTGTGCAAGTCATTCCCCTTTATGGCTGCCAAAATAACTAATACAACCTTTAAACGCGATTTCCCGCAACTTTTCAATATTGCTATTTTTAAGCAAAATTTCTTATAATTTTTTAAGTGCTAAAGCTACAGTGATGAAATTTTTACCACATCTTTAGTAGCTTATAATACAACTTTTTGGGTATTTTTATTCCTCTAGGACAAATACATGAGTAGTCTATTTATTTAAAAAATATAATTTATATATATATTTATTTATTTTTGTAAGGTAAACTTTTTTTGTAAAGTTTTAGTGGTAAGAACATGACTATACCCAAAAAGTTAGTGCTTTTTACTACTTTAAAACATGATATCAAACGGCCAAAGAAGTTCAGTAAAAAAGTTATAAGAGATTTAAAAAAAACATATTTTTTGCCTAAAACAAACTAAAAAAACCTCAAAAAGGTATGTAAAATGTATTTTTTTGTCAATTCCTATAAGTGTAAACAATTTTTTAAGTTTTAATGAATGTAAAAAATGGTTCATAATTTAAAAAGGCCTATTATAGAAAACCCCTATTTTCAGTAGGGAATCCTCTTAAATAATTATATTAGGATTTGAAGAAAATGCGTGATGAATTTCGTTCTTGACGTGATCCCACGACCGCATACATTTTTTATTTTATAAATGGCCTAAATCCCACCAGTTTGGTATTCTCTTAAAATACATACTACGCATTACTTACAAACACGATAATGTTATACATTCTATATTCTGATATGATACGTGTCAAATACGTAAATTAATTTTTCCGCCTTCGCGTCGTAAAACGAATTTAAACGAGAAATTTTGGAAGCAGCGAGATACTATTTATTTCCTAATGTGAGATTTAGAGATAAATCAAATATTTTCAATTCATACGTTGGAGCTTTTGAAAGCATTCAAACATATGTGTTCATTTTGTTTAAGGATTTAACCAAACAACTGACGTTGGATTTAAGAATAATAATTTACTTCAGAAGTGTAATTCAATAAAGGGAGAAATGGATTAGGTTTTGGATCGAGTTTAGGACTGTTTGGTCCTCGTTTCCATCTTGCGCATGCGTGATAGGGTACTTTACTTAAACATATTATTTTACTAGTGCGCATATTCAGAATAAAATGAACGCCCAAAAATTATGTTTTTTGAAACCTCACCAGGATGATGTAGAATATATTTGAGCTGCCTGTTTAGAAGTTATATTGAAATAATTAAAGTGAAAATATATGACGATAACGACAAAATAACAGGTATTCAAACTACATTGAAAATG
>JAGFPH010018621.1:0-16147 GCA_018207615.1 Philaenus spumarius
TATAAGCGGGTCACATACTTACATACACACACACACACACACATACATACAGACAGGGTAACACCCTCTCGGGAGTGGTCAGGGAAGATTCCCTAGGACCTCAAAACGTCGAGATCTGATGAATACTTGATTTTCGAAAAACGGGGTGAAACCAATAACTTCCCGATTTTAGGAAATTTTCAATTTTCTTAGCGGGAAGTTAAAAAGTTTAGTTGGTAGTGTCAAACTAATCAAATATCAGTTTAAACCAATATGACCAACGATTTATATTCAATATGTAAGTTTTCACTTCTGTTGGCAATCCCGCAACTGCTTGCTTTTAATTTTCAAATGCTTAAATAGGGACCCTAAATACTTCAGGGAATAAAAGTACCCTAGATTAGTGTCTGAAAAGTCCTCTACATGCAAATGAAAATTTCGTCAAAATTGGTTCAGCCATTCCGGAGATTAGACCTGTCAAAGAAACAGACAAAAAATAAAAGCTGCATGTTTAGGCTCTGGTAACGTGTGGATAACCATATGAGCTTAGAAAAAATGTGTTATTTTGAAATCACAGACAGGCACTTCAATTTGTTTTATACGTATGGTGTATAGATTTAGATGTATAGATTAATGAGTGGATTAGAACAAACAAATAACAGTAACAAAACACTTTAAAATATGTCCACTGTGAAATACTCGAAGATTAAATGGCGGGATCTCTCCGTTCAAATATATAACACTTTCTCCACATGTTAGATACTATTTAGATAAAAGTATTTAGCATAACTCTAAGCCTAAATACGGTTCTTTCAGTTGGGTTTATATTGAGCAATAGACTTTATCGGAAGATTTAGGCCTACCATCTGTTCAAAAAAATCTGATATAGCATTTATGCAAGCCTATTCTTGGAGAACAGAAATAGTCTGCATTAAGTTTACACAATATCCTACAGACAACAATTTTCCCAAAGTCTACTTAGGCCTACATTACTTACAATCAGCTGTTTGACCATCACATTTTAAATTTTGGTATCATTGTCTTTTTATTATTGATTATTCAACCTTAATTTATGAATTCTTATTTAGATATTTATTTGTGCTTTTTGTCGCTTTTGTCGCATTATTAGTTCTGAGTTGAGCAACAACGCTACAAGAGTACCTAGTACAGTTTTTATCGCACAATGTTTAGAATAGGGAGACCGGGGCAACATGTCTAAAGGGGCAAGATGACTAATGTCGTGTTTTGAAAAATTGGTCATAGGTAGCAGCACCATACGTAACATGGTGGTAACATTGTAGGGATATAAAATATTTGCTGATATCGGCTGTGAAACAGTCCAAGAAGGAAACATGTTTTTGTTGATGTCTGATGTAATTTTTGCCGCTCAGGAAATAAACTTTAAGTGAAACAAAAGTAAGTTAAAGCAAATAACGTTTATATCAATTTGAAGGAAGTTTAATATCCTACATTAATTTGCTATTACATTTTTAATAGCTTAGCTTTTTTAGATTGCATAACCTAAACCATTTGTATAGTTTAACTCGGGGCAAGATGGCGATGTGGTCATCTTGCCTCGAGCTTATTTATTTAGTTTTTGAATTTATTGTTTTTCGAAAGGATATAATCAATATTATTTTGGTCAATAAAGAAACGGACGAAGGAGAATCTCTTAAGAACCCCATTGTATCAAAGATTGCATTAAAAAGTTTTTTGAAATGAGCAATTACCAAAGCGTAGTATGAAAAACAATGGCGTTAGGAAACCAGGTAAAAAAATTTGTGTTGCCGTCATCACAAGCAGTAAGACATCGACTAGAAAAGGAACAAAAAATAAAAGAGAAAGAAAGAGAATAGGAAAAAATTGAAAAACAGCTGAAGTTTGGTTCTGCAGACTCTTCTGGAAGGTAGGATTACAAAATAATTCGACCACGCAGCTGAACCGCTGACGTGAGTTGAGCGAATTTCCAAAATTAAATTTATATATGTTTTTGGGTTTCAAAAAACTATTTGGGAAATTGATCTACTTACGAAGGTGCTGCCAGCATGTACCAAATATATTGCCATCGGTCACCACGGTAAAAGCCGTGGATTTAATTCTGGTACTTTTTCGGTATTTTACGTTTTGATTGTTTTTGGGGGAACCAGATGGGCTATAAGGGCGCGTAAAAAAACAAAATGTGCAGAATTATTTCGTATGTCTATTTTTTTAAAGAAAACTTCAACAAAATTTAATTCTAGTACGAAAAATCTCAAAAACCTTTTACTTCCGTTCAAAAATGTGGTCTACTTCCGGTCAATTTTTTGGCTAACGAACTCGTCCAAGCAACTTAGTGTTGTTTCTTCAATGCTTATATTAGCATTGAAGAGTGTTGTTTCTTCAATGATATTAAGTTAACCCACCCTGATTCTGATACATTGAAGTCGGTAATATTGTAAACAAAAACTAACTTTCTCTTAAAACATACTTAATAATACACTAATAATTTTTTATTTATTATATGACACACACTAATAAAACCATATAAATTATGATAAACTTTACATTAATTACAACATGTTATGGTAATAAAAAGACAAAATAATTTAATTGTATGATATTGTCCGCGAGAGGAAAGAAGTCTCCTGAGCCAGGACGGTGTGCAGCAGTGGTGTGTTAACGCACGGCATTTGCAGGCGCTCTGCGTTGTCCAAACATATAGCGCCTCATAGTTTTGTTTCTGCTAACGTGGAATCCCTGTAGAACAGCCGTTAAGTGCAGGGTTATAGAATACATGGGCTAGACCAGTCCGCCACGGAAAGCTATGTTTTATTTTGCATTTTTGTCATCAGTAATAGTATTACTCTAGGTTTAAATTTGATTATAATTATTTGTATAATATACTATATACTAATGTTAGCATACTTTTAATTTGATTCTCTGAAACATTTCTGAAAAATAAATACGAAATTGAACAAAATGTGTCACATTATTGAAAATAAGTGTATTTATTACAATGGATCACCAAAACTTGAATGACATACTGCAGTTTAATAAAATATGTGTAATACTTATAAAATAAAACACATAAAAGTTATAAATACTTACACATAATGAGTACCTTATATGCAGATATTCACATGACATAATAATTTTACTATTGACATAAAATATTTAAAAAAACTGCTTTATATAAATTTTCCTTCCCTAGGCCTTAGGGAATAGTTAATTTAATAGTTGAATTTAAACAATTGAACTAATTTAACTTAGTCTACAAGTTTAACTTAAAATTATGTTTTATTTTTTATTTTTGTCATCAATAATTTTATTACTCTAGGTTTAAATTTGATTATAATTATTTGTATAATATTATATATTTATTTATATCTAATTATTCTGAAAATTTTAAGTGCATTTTGCTAGTAAAGATTTTTTTAAACCCATCTTGTATGTTTTGTTGTATTTGTGAGTGTTTTGACGACGTGGGTTTTATACAATGTTATTAAATTAATTAATTATTAATTAATTTAATTTAATTAATTAATTAATTATTCGTACAATAATTATTACAGTACAAACACTGCAATAATTTACGAATTTTAAATGTACTTTATTTCTATTTAATACAGTAGTTTTTCTTTTTTTAGCGACCGCTAATAATCAAAACCGCGAATACCAAGCCCGCGAATGTAGAGGGATTTACTGTATATCAGTTTTTTTAGTAGGCCTATCAACAAGCTTTTGCTAGTTTTGTATATAAATTTAAAATGGTTTACAATTTAATATTGTATAGTAATTTAAGAACTTGAAACACTATGTACATAAGTGTAAATATAATCTTACTTGTAAATACAATAACGGTTTTTCTTACTGCCTAACTGTACAAAATTTTACAGTAACAACTTTCTTTCTTAATAACAAACTTTTTTATAGTAATCCTATACTGTAATAAAGTTAGTTTTTAAAACTGGAAGTCTTATCGAACCTTAATGGTTTTCTCAACACTATTAACACAATTAAATAGCTACAATAAAGTAAAACCTCAATTGGCTATTTTACATGTTTTGGCACAGTGAATGTGACCGCAGAATGCCGTGTGCAACGTAAGCTTAGCTCCGACTCAAATAAGCGCCTGCAATTTTTTGAATAGGCAAGAGCTCAGGGGACTTCTTTCCTCTCGCGTACAATAGATAAATATTATTAATTAAGTGTCAACTAAGGTAACAAATAATCGTAACAGTCAGTGTTGCCACAATAACAAGGGTTGGAACTAAATTTCCCAGAACATCGTTTAAAAGAAGACAATGCATTTGGTACAGAAATATTTTGATTTGTCCAACATTTTTTGACTGGAAATTATAACTTGCTTGTTGTTTGTGAATGTAATTAACAACAAAAATTTTCGAAACCTAAACCCAAAGTTGGAGTTTTTGAGTGCAATTTAATCCCAATATCAAAATAACAAAGTTTTTTTAAAATCTAAAATTTCCCAACTTTTTGGATTTTAAAATTATTGGGGGTGACGCCCTCTTGCACCCCTTCCCCATAGCGATGTCCCTGTTCTTTCAATTTGTACATAGTGGGTTTCTTCGAAAAAAACGTAGATTATTAGGTCTATTAATCTGCAAAAACCCGACGAAGAACGCAAATTTGTCACCCGTTTGTATTACATTCAAAAACTACCGATGACATTTATAGCAAATGTTATCTTCTCTAATTTTATATCTAGGGTGGTATTTTCGATAAAACGCATAGATTCGATGTTAAGGACAACAAAATTTAAAAAAGTAGACCTACGCAAATTTCGATATTTTTGCGAATATCTCCGAAAGCCCCAGGAAATGTTGGTTGCAAACTTTAAATTCTGATTCAGCACCCCAAAAAACATATAGAAGCGCAGAGAAACTGACTACTTCAGTTTTGTCCACGAGAGCTATTGCTTTTGTCTGGTCTGTTGTGCTAAAAGTTTTTCCACTTTTAGTCCAATGTTCTTTGGCTCTTATTTTTAAGTTTCTTATTGTTCGACCTATATTTTGAAAGAATTCGATAATACCTTATTTCCCATGACGGCGAATTCGATTTGTTAATGTGATTTAGGAACAGTTTTATTGGAACGAAGTTCCTTAACGGGGAGTTAACAAATAGAAAATGTAATGTGTAACGAAAAAAGTGTTATTAACTGGCAATGAATGTAAATACATTCAAGAAACATGTGTTTTCGTTCATCAATTTAAATTAAGAGACGATCGGTTCCGTCCGGCATAGTTCAGATATTATCGTCAAGCGCTGAAATACATTCAACAAACATAAAATGTTGGTTCATCAGTCTAGGCCAAGTAAGTGTGGTTGGAAAGTAGTTTTAAGCGTGGGCCTAACCTAAAATTATTATATGTATGTTGCCGTTAAGACGGGTAAAATAAATTAAACATACACACAATAATTTTAGCTTAGGCCTACCTGATGAACCAACATTTTATGTTTAGGAATGTATTTACAATGAATGGACATTTAACTGTGTTTAGCTTTGATGTTATAAATTAATTCCACACCTTTATTATAGTAACATTAAACGTATGGAAACGGTAAATATTTGTATAAAAAAACAAACTAATAATAACGGCAATTGAAAGATTAAAATGATGTGTGTATGTTGCCGTTCAGGCTGGCAATCGAAGAAAAGGCGTGATGAAGTTCGTTCCTGACTGAGGTCCCACGACCGCACACATTTACTTTTTATTTAACGATTTACAATGGCGGCAGAATATTTATAAGTGGTTCTGTTCAGAAAAATAGACAGGGTTTTAAAAATGTTTCGTGTAATGCCAGATCGCAGGCCGTCGTTTCCAGAGTAGGGCGTCATAGGAGATGTAAATTTGGTTTCGGTTGTTGATAACGCGGTCAATTTCCACCCAAGTTAGTTACGCCGTTACTCGGCAAACTAATTGTCGAGAAGAGCTGAAACAAAAAACTGGAACCGGAGTATGCCACTGGGAGCCGGACAGCTGACGAAGAAATGGAGTAGTTCACTACAGTGTCGAAGTATTTACTCCAAGACGTACAACGTCATATAGATAATTTCACGCACAATCAGTTTGTGTTCGTGCGTCAATCGTAAACGGTTGAGGTATAAAAAAGGGAATGTATCTATTGCAAGACAGAGGTGAAACTTCTTTAGTTTATTTAATTGCAGCTTAGCTGTTGCTAGTGAAGCTCCATGGAGGGACGGAGGGAGATTTTGTGCTAATAAAATGAGAGGGTTTTAAACTGTATTAATACGTAGCATAGGGAACCCGTAGACGCTTGCATATTATACTGTGCATTATAGCTGAACACATTTCAATATTTTTTCATTATTGTTGAAATATTTAAAGGTAATGTACGAAATTAGCTGTTAAATATTTGAATCGTCATTTATTGTTTTCTATTATTTTTGTTTACTTCATTCTTCAAGAGAAACTACTTAGACCTGCAATCAACAAACTATATCTAACTGAGTCTATTGCCATTAGGGATTTTCAACATGGAAATTGTAGGCCTTTGGAAATCAAAACAAAAGATCATATATTTTAACCATAGACCTATACATATAAATATTTTAAATTCAGTCATTTAGGCAAGACTGTAATATTGTTTATTAGCAAATTTCCATAGGAAAAATGAGCTATGCAGTGGTCTTATGGTAAGACCCAAGGTCGGGAGTAGCAAATGAGCACCGATCATGGTCCCCAGAACAAGTTTTTGGGTGTCATTAAAACTCATATATGTATATATGTGTTCGCACTCTAGCGGCCGCATTTTAAGTCCGATTTGGTTCAAATTTGCTACACATGTTAGTTGTCTACGTCGTTCGGACGAGTTCGTTAGCCAAAAAAATCCAACAACCGGAAGCACGTTCTTTTGACCGGAAGTAACTAGTTTTTTAGATTTTTCTTACGAGAATGATCTTTTTTTTAGAGTTTTTTCTACAAATATAAATATAGGATGTTATTCTGCCCATTTTGTTTTTTTACGCGACCTTAAAGCTCGCTTGGTTCCCCCAAAATCGATCAAAACGTAAAATACCATAAAATTACCCGGTTCAAAGCCATTTTGTGGATTTCACCGTGAGGTTGCCGTGCGAAGCACGCAATGCATTGTGTATTGAAGATACTTCCAATGCTGGGGTTGGCATGCGAAGCACGCAATGCACTGTGTATTGAAGATACTCCCAATATGCGGAATGGCGTGCGAACCATTTTGCAGCTATTCAGCACCGTCGTGAATAGACCTATTTCCCAAATAGTTGGTTGAAACCCTAAAGCCTCGTCCACACTTGCAGACTGTGTATGCAAACAATCGGCCGACTGTCTGCCGACACAGTTTGTGGTTCGAGTCTCCGTCTTGTTTTGCGTCCACACTAGAAAGCCAGTGTTTGACGACATGGTGACTGAAGAGGACGTGGTTTTAGCTTGTGCGTGCTTTATCTTTCTAAATCATGTGGCTGTTTTATTATTAAATAATAATAACAATACTCTAATTCTCACACACATACGTTTAATGACTGTAATATTACCCTCCCTCTCTTTCCTATTGACTGTGGTATTTCACTTTCTGTTGTTACGATAATCCTATTGGTTGTTTATTCGCTAAGACCATGCCCACTCTTGTAGAGGGATATAAATATGTAGCTTAGTCCTAGGCTAAACTAATTATACGTTTTTAGTTGTAGCTTATGTATCACTGAGGATGAGGACTTTGTCGTTGAAACGCGTTTGGTCATTAAACATATGTATGTGAGAATTAGCGTATTGTTATTATATTTTTTTTTTAAATCCTCTTTATGTATAAACAAACACAATATTTTGTTAGTTATATTGTTCAAACAATAGTTTTTCACTAAAAATTTAATATTAATATATTTTCTGTATTATGAAAAAGGTCACTTTAGAGACTAATATTGAAATATACTATTCTTAATTTCAAATAAAAAGTAAAGGGGTAAAAATACGTATTACTTACTATACAATTTTATTGATAGGCTATAATAAGAATAACAAAATGGTTATGTTATGTTCTTTACAAAAGTATAAAATGTACCAAATATCACTTTACAGTATAAGTATTTTGATAGTCGGCCGACAGTCTGCGTGTTTCCCGTTCGTTTGGAAAACAGAAAACATTGTCTTTTGTCTCCAGAAACACACAGACTGTCGGCAGACTAGCTGAAGAAGTCTCCGGAGACAAGAGAAAACACCGGAGAGACAGTCGGCCGACAATGTTTCCGCAGACAAGTCTGCAAGTGTGGACGGGGCTTTCATGTAGGCCTATAAACTCAATTTGGGAAATTTGCTCAACTTACGTCAGCGGTTCAGCTGCGTGGTCGAATTATTTTAAAATATACTCAATGTTTCATCGCCAGTATGCCTATATTTAGGCTATACATTAATTAATAGTAGTTCAAACTTGTATGATAAAAAAATCAATAATTCAGACCAAGAGTCCAAGACAGTTAGTGATAGTTTAAAATGCAATTTTATGTCAGTAGGTCTACAAAAACAAAGAGGAAGTTTCACTTCCAACGCGCGAGAGTGTCACGCACTTTTTCTGTACGTCAAAGGATTTCCGAGTTATTGCCTCTTTATTTATTGAAATTTGCCTCTTTTGCTACTAGTCTAAAACTTCTGTTTTTCCGGTTTTTTGTGCATAACTTCTTTGTTCCTTGACCTTGACTTACACGAAATATTCAAGAACTGTTTTGTCTGTCCTTAAAAAAGAAAACTTCCAAGTCTCTTGTGATTTTTTGTCAAATAAGTGGTTTCGAAAATATTCAACATCAAAAATTTTAAACGGCAATTTTTCATTTTCAATTGTGTTTGTGTAATTTTTTTTTTTTAGTCTGTCCTTTTTGCTATGAACCCCATACAAAATTTCAACCTAGTAAGTAGGCTATATCAATCCGTTTTTTTAGATACAAAGGGAAAAAATAAAATAGATGAATAGTTATTTTAAAAAAAACTAGGAACTTTCTGACATTGTGAATTGCATTTGGGCAGGAACAACATAAAAGAATTGGTAGCCTATATAGTCCTGAAGCGCAGTGTGTAATAATTGGAACTGGTTAGTAAAATTAAGTAAAAACTGTGCAGTTAACTGCTGTGTGTTAGGTTAACTGTTTAACTATAAAAAAGTTAATTTAATGTTTGCTCCCGCAAGCTAATGCAATGAATTTAAATATCCGATATTTGATTTTTACGTGGTAGAGTTTTATATTTGTTTCTTAGTTTGGTAATGCCCCCAAAAAAATGTTTTTTGACACTTAGTGTAAACTTTGCCCGGTGTTAGTGTTAAATAAAACTAATCGTTCATAATAAATTACACTTAAGGCTCGAATTTTTATTTACTATTTGTATACCAGAATCCAGAAACCTTTATTTTTTATAAACTAATAAAGCACATTTTAAGGACACTTTTACCTTAGCACAAACCGTAAAACTGCGATAGTACCTCCTAATTATTGATAGAGCTTGCTCCGCCATCTATGTCATTCAGTGTGAACCTTTGACGAACTTTAAAATTACTCCTCTAGATGGGGCAACAGTAGCGATAATATTATTTGATCGATTTGCTACGATACTGTCTACTGTATCAATAATTCACATTTCTTTTACATTCTAAATCAATATTTTGTAATTATTTTCTTATTATTTACAATTCGCAGATACCATTTGACCATAATGTGGAGTTAGTTTTGTATGTGTTTATAGATTTGTTAACGTTGTTTAAACATAATAATACTATATTATCACAAACAAATAGGCTAAGAAGTGGACGTTATTTGATTTTATAATAGGCCTATATATCTGTTAGCTTTTTTTAAGTATTAATAACCATGGAATACTCATACCACAGACAAAAATCCGTCTATTCTGTGTTTATACTACCTAAAAAATAAAAAAGTGGACTATATGAAATATATCCTATATCAATGTACTGATTCATTTCAAATGTAGATGTTCTTCAAAATACAAATGACCGTGCATTTAAAATAGACCACCAGATGATTGCAGTTTGTTTACAACAGTTTAAAATTCAATTACTTAGTTTGAATTGAACTTAAGAGTGTTAAGTGACATTGTTTATGTACAATATAATTTATTTGTGTTAATGCAATATATTGTAATTTATCCATAGTTAAAACGTTAAATCCATAGAATCTCTTCAAAAATCAAGTAAGTTTTAAAGTGTTTTTCATTGACTCCAAAATGTGTAGGCCTAATTCCAATTTGTACAGGCTAATCTAATATTATCTGTAACCTAGGTTTACCCATTCGTCTTAACTTCTTTCCTCTTGAAGAATAAATATCCTTGTATAATATTGTACCATTAAATGTGACAATCTTTTATAAATAACACTAAGTAACTGCTTTATAGTCTCTAGTCACATGGTTCATACATAAATACTTTATAATGTTTTGTCAGCTATATACAAAACATCCTACATTAGGCTATAGGCCTAATGCAGCTTTATCATAAAATATATGTTAGAACAATGTCAGGTGCATATCTGTCTTTTTGACTGACTACGTTTTTTTAATTATTATTATTTGAGATTCAATTGTTGTTTTACTGGCCTTCAGGGAAATTTTGGCGCAAATTTACTATTCGAGAGTTCGACCCTCAGCTGACCTTCGGCAACAGAAATGCAAGAATAATAAAAAAAATTGCCTAAAGTTCTAATTTATAGTCTTTAGTCACAGTATGTTTACCTGTGTTAAGACCTGTGGTCTGACTGGCAAATTGGCAAGACCGTAGTCTTGGTAAAGACAGCATCTGTTTTATAACAATGGCTGCTTATCTGTAACTGAAAATGACTTTATTGAAACATTTATGACTAAATTTGGAATAAATTTTGAGTGGGAATGAGATGGTGGATCGATGGAATACACTGGAATTGACTACAAAAGTGTGTGGTGTTTAAGAATAGAGCTTGGATTTTTGGATACTTATAGTGGTTCGTAAACTAGACATAAGGGACACTTTCTTCTGACCTGCGCAGGTGCAGGATCAGTGATGATCTGTTTGATGAGTGTGTGTTGAGACCCTTCGGCTCTGTGTTTGACTCTATGTGTTAATTTTAGGATGAAGTCCTCGAGTGTGAGGATTTTGTGCCCTTGAGAGATGGTGACGTTCGATACGTACATGGGGAGTTGGTGATCCAACGGAGAGTTTTGTTCTGGAAGGAATCCAACTTTTTCTTCCAAGAAACAGATAGCAAAGAGTACCAAGCTGGAGCTGCGTACGTAAGTACCGGTCTGATTTATGTTTTGTACATGGACAATCTGATACGAAGTGGTAGGGGGCTCTTGGCGTGAATGACTGGAAGGAGTCTGCCACGGACGGATTTAGCCCTTGACAGAGTTTGCTTGGCGTGATGGGACAGGTTTAATTTAGCGTGATTCCAAGGTATCTGACTTTGCGGGTCCATGCTATGGGTGATTTATTTAGAGTTAATTAGACTTTAGGAAATCTACGTAGTGGAGAAAATTGGATGGCTTGCGTTTTATCTGTGTTCACTGTAGTTCTCCACTTCCTGAGCCACGGCTGTAGGGCATCCAACTGTTGTTGAATAACTGACGAGCAATATTCCAGTTTCAGAGTCCTGTAGTAGAACATAGCGTCATCAGCAAAGAGTCGCAGTGATACTTTGGGGATAACTGGAATATCGTTAGTGTACAGAAGGTACAGTAACGGACCAAGAACTGAGCCTTGGAGAACTCCTGCCTCGATGGGTCTAGAAGTAGAAAGTGTACCTTCGACAGCAACCTGGAACCATCTGCTGTCGAGGTATGAACTTATGAGATGTACATAGCATGGAGGAACTGGGCTGCGGGCTAGTTTGTGAAGCAGGCCTTCGTGCCATACTTTATCAAAAGCTTTTGATATGTCCAGGAACATTGCAATAGATTGATTTTTGTTGTTGAAGCCATCAGAAAGGTCGTTGAGAACTTTTACAAGTTGGAGTGTTGTGGAATGTTCACTTCGAAAGCCAAATTGCTCAGGACGAATGACGTCTTTGAGATGTTGGGTGAGCAGGGAGTAAACTAATCTCTCAAAGACTTTAGAAATTGTTGGAAGTAAAGAGATGGGCCTGTGATTTTCAGGAAAAAGAGCCGATTTTCAGGGTTTGGGAATCGTGATTATTTTGGCTCCTTTCCATGATGAAGGGAAGTGACCTGTTCGCATGATTCCATTGAAGATATTTGTTATGAGTGCTACCGTAGTAGATGGGATGTTGCGAAGCGCGGTGTTGCTCACGTTGTCTCTGCCAGGTGCTTTATGTGTAGGGAGTTTGCTAATGAGACTTGCTACCTGGTCGCATTTGAAAGGGTCGGTTAGAGGCCCCATGGGACAAGCAAGAAATTTTTCAAGAAAATTTTCCACATGTTCTATGTGGTCATCATAAATGCGTGCATTTGGAGTGAATTGGTCTTGGAGTGAATCAGCGAACGTTTCAGCTCTGTCCGCGGGTGTGTAGACTACACCATTACGTCCATGAAAAGGGTGATTGGGAGTTTTTGTTGCTAGGAGCTGGCGATTTAATTTCCATAGGGACCCTTTTTCTGGAGTTACTGTTGATAGGAATAGGTCCCATTCATCCTCAGTATGGGTGGCTAGTAGCGACTTTACGAGTTGGGTTTGGGCATTGAACAGCCTCTTGTCAGAGGGAGCTCGCGAAAATTGCCAATTTCGGCAAAGTTTTCTTTTCTTGGCCAGCTCCTCTTTGATGTGAGGAGGGAGTCCAGCCTTAGTCCCAGTTGTAGGGGAAGTGTAAGCACTGGAGTTTAGTGCTGCGGTTATGATGGTTTGGAGATGGGTCACCTGATTTTCGATGTCAGTTGGGGTGTTGATGTCTGCAGTGAGGTTAGGGGTTTGCCTGAGAAGGAATTCGGTGTACTTCCTCCAGTTAACTCGTTTACCTTCCTTTTTACGGGGTAGACGTTGATAGGGAGATGTGCCAACAGTTAAGATAGTGGGATTATGATCAGAACTGAGGTCGTCAATGCAGACAAGATCGTGGGAGAATTGAACATTTTTTAACACGGCAATGTCAAGGTTGACTTTCGATTGAACTAAAGAATACTCAAACCGATAATTTAAATAGAAATAGAAATTAATAACAATAGTTTATTTTAAAACGTTTACTTTGAAAATTATAGAATGTTGAGAAAGTGTATAGGTAGGCTAAACCTTTTGCCTGTTGAGCTATTTTCAGATTCTTTATAGAAACGCTTTCTTGTACAACTTACAAAGATAATTGTGATCACACTAAGAAACTCCTATCAAATTGTTTTTCAATTCTAAAGGGGTATTTTCAATTCTACTTTTATAAATAAATTTTATACAAATCTTAGCATCCTAATACAAATGGCTTATTCTGATCATCTCCTCTATCATTGCTATTAGTTTATATTAACGGTATATATATTCAATAAAATATGATTAACTATTTCCTGAATTTAGTTGTATTATTATTGTTTGTTATCAAATATGGAGCTTTGCTTACTATAGATATCACAATTGGAATCAAACTATTTATGCTGCCTTTTTCCATGTGCTGTTCGAATCCATGTCTGCTTTCAGTCGTACTATGGGCGCAAAGTGGTTCATTAAGCTACAGAAAATCAATCATTATTTTTTGTATTATTTCTCTGGTTTCTTGTTATTATTAGATCTTTAATTTGCAGTGACATGTTAGTTTTGTGGAAAACAATGAATATTTTTAGTTAGGTATGAGTTTATATAAATTGCACACCGTTCGAAATAGTTTAGTTTAAACTCATTGTATTAGTGGCTCCACTTGCCCCAGCGATCGAGGTAAATGCAGCCAAGGTCTGAGTTTCCTTTTAAAGCATGCCTAGATCAGTAATAGGGAAAGTAGATTATAGTAAATTTTTCACTGATTGAGGCAGTTTTTAAATCACTGCGATATCATAATTTTCGTTTAGGAGTTATGAACTTTTTCACGTTGGAGAACACTGCATCACAAAAATCGGTAAAATTTGAAAGAAACTAAATTTGACTAAAACTAATAAAATAAGAACTTATTAATGTCCTTACATGTTTGTTATTCTTCTCTGACCTCTTGGGCACGATTTTAATAATGTTTTAGTTAGAAAATATCTTTTTAAATTTAACTTAAAGTTTTGTTTCTGTTAATCAAACCAATTTACATACTTGTACAGCCTGAATAATGACAACCTGGTACTTTCCTATTTAACTAAAATTCACTCTTGGCATATATTTGTCATTAAAAAAAGACACTTAAACACCTTATTACTATTTATTAACCAACTTAAATGTTTATTTTATTATTTAAAGGTCTGACTAGTAGTTTTTTTACTGTAGGTTGTAGGTGAGGAAAATTATATTTCAAAGCAAAATAAAAGGGCTAAAACATTAATATAAGTAAGATATACGTGCTTTAAAATCCATAAAATACTGGCTGCGGTTACCCCAAGCTCTGTGGCTCCACTTGCCCCATGACGAAAATTAATGGGGTAAGTGAGACTACTGCCATATTTTTTTTATATGCATTATTGAGCAAAGTGGCTCATACAGGCTGAAGCTATACAGAAACACTTACAACTTTTAGTCTAGGTCTTTGCAATCAGCGGTGGGAGTCATGCAAACTTCGCCTCTGGCACTTCGGTTACGAAACTTAAGGTTTTTTTAATGCGTGAAAAAAGTTTGTTCACTGAAAGTGATTATCAAAGTGAGATTTGTTAGAAAAAATCCTAAAAAACATATGTTGCCTCAATTTTACTGAAATAATTATTTCCAAGGCTGTGGCAGCCACTGACTTCACTTACTCCACAGCCCACTTACCCCATTTCACCCTAACTAATTTTACCTTTTATGCGTCGTGTGACTTCATTCAGCGTGTATGTCTACGACGCGTTTCGAAACATATTCATCATAAGATATTAAAATATTAAAAGTTTACATTACATGTAACACAAAAACATTTAACTCACAACATAAAACACACATCTAATTCACATGCAATTCGGGTAGACGTCTTTCTACATGTTTCGAAACGCGTCATAGACATATGCTGAACAAAGTCACACGACAGATAAAAGGTAAAATTAATTATATTTTAGTTTACTTAAATTTATGATTCCTTATTTGAACTAGAACTGCGTTTATTTTCATTCTCAAACATTATAGTGTTTGATATATAAATATTATTGAATTTTATGAGTCAAAGTTTATTATTAATAAAAAAACTTATGTGATCTTAATTATCTATTGTTATAAACTGAGAAGCGTATCAAATCAAATAATTCAACTTTGCCATGTGAAAAATATGTTGAAGATGATCTCTCACTGCGTAGTAAAGTATAAATTTAAACCCAATGTAAGAACATAGAAACAATTGTGACGTTTTTAGATTTCCGCGCCACCTATATTTTTTTTTCTTCTTAATCTTGACGTCTCCGACTTTACAACCTTTCTATCTTTTACCCTTACCGACCTTTCCAAGTAGTTTCTCCTTTCTCCACTGGGTACCGACTCTGTACGGTATCAGTTTCTTAGCGTGCATACCTGGGCAGAGGTCGTTGTAATCTGACAATCAACAGCTGACGTATATCTCTAGTCCATTAATTTCGCTAAGTAATAGAACATTCGAGAAGAAGGTCGGCCATTAGTTCTACTACAGGAAGGACCACCTTGTAATGTCTGCATAATATAGTTAACAATGTCGTGGCTTTTCCTTTTTATTTAGTCGCGAGTTATACGCAAGGCAAATTGATATGTCTTTGTTATAAGCCTTTGCTTCTGGATGCCAGTTTTACACTGGTTCAAGTTCTGTACTCAATTTCCACCATTATGCTATAAATCCAACTACAGCTTGTAACTTGCTGAATAAGCCAACATCCTACATCCAGCATAGATACTTTATAGATACTTTCGGCGACAGTGCTTTACTAAACAATTATGAACTGAAATATTTTGTAACTACCAAAAATCTGCAGTGGACTTTTTTTGAAATGAATTTTGAATAGGCTGTATTTGTAATTGTATTTTTGTGTAAATGAATAGTATATAGGACATGTTTTTGTATTTAATAATTCTTGGGAGGTGCAGCTATAGCAATTTTTCGGACCTTAGCCCTAAGGGCTGTATATATTAGAAATTCATATAC
>JAGFPH010018622.1:0-16147 GCA_018207615.1 Philaenus spumarius
GTAAATTGTGAAACTTTAGTCAAATTAGATGAGTAATTTTTGAGAATATAGAAAAAAATAAGTGGATCATTATTTAATTTTAAGGGTAGTTACTCCATTTAATCCCGTCGACTTAAGTAATCTATTTGCAAATAGTTTTGTATATCTATTAAATACATTTTAGCTTTATTGCTTGTATGAAGATAGTTTAATTTATACTTATTGTACCATTTTACCGCTCTAGACTGAACTAATTGTAACTACTAAGCACTCCTGGCAATGATTTGGATAAAGTGTGAATTTGCTAGGGAAATCGGTCGAATAGTTTTTGAGCCTGTAAGAGGACAAAGAATAAAGAAACAAACATAAATGTATATATATAGGAAAAAAATTTCCTAGAACCAGATCGCAGCCCCACCTACCGGGTCCAATTGTGAATCTAAACCATCCAGGGACCCACTCAAACACACACACAACAGTAAAGTTCATTAAAATTTGTCCAACTGTTTAGGAGTAGTTCATTGACATACAGAAGAATCAACTATAAAAGCAAGTGTACGAGCGTAAGAACGTACTAGCGTACGTGCGTAACATTTAATATAACAGCTGATTTCACCCATCATCTGTAAATCCAGTGTATATTATAGTTTGAGGTTATGTTTACAACTTCAATCATTATAATGTCTTGTGAAGTTGATTTCTTTAAATGAGAGCTAATTAACTAATGTTTGCTATAATATACGTTATAATAGTTTCTTTGAGGTTATAAACTATATATAAATACAACCTTTTATCATCAAAATATTTTTTAATACATATTTAAAGAAAATACTTTTGTTCCTTTAGCTTAGGAAACATTCCTACAGCTAAACAGCTGATTTCGCCCATAATCGAAACCTAGCATAGATTATACTTTTGGGGTTATGTTTTCAACTTTAATAAATATAAGTCTTGTAATATTAATAACTTCTAAATCATTTTATCTATCAATATGAAAAAATATAAAGCAATTAAAAGATAATATTTTTTATCTTTCATTAAATATATAATAACATACATAAATAACAAATTTTAACAAATATTCCTACAGTTTTATAATCCTTATAATTGTACACATTTACCAAGTTAAAAATCCCTGTCAGCATCTTCGTTAGGTAGGCCTAGATAAAGTGTGTTACTGTATTCTAAAATAGTATTTTGTTGAATGATGTATTTCTAATGTGTATCTAATTAATCCGCTGTGATTTTTCACAGTTACATACAGAGTGTCCCCGAACTCTCTGGACCCCTTTTGTGGATATGTTCCTGGGATCGAGACAAACATATTTCAGAATATAAACATGGGTCTACGGGTCTTATTTTTTCGTCTGTCTGTATGTGTTTTTTACAAAATATTTAATATTTTTAAAAGTAAAAAAGATATTGAGCTCAAACTTTGTATACCTATTTGTTGCGTGACCTTTTATCACTGTACGAAAAATTAGAACATTATTTTAAATATTTTCAAAATGGCACCTGTTAATAATTTGTAATTTCAAATATCTCAAAAATCGCTAACTTTACAGGGGCGGGGGGTGGATCTTTGGGGGCGATGTGGGGAAATTCATGAAGTTGCGATAGAGACTTGAAAATTTGCTTTCGGGGATTTTTGGAGGCGCTGATTTCATTCCTGGCCATACTAAATCCCCCCGGTGCACCCCGGTGCTAAATCTGGGGGGGGGGGGGGTAATTTGTGAAGTTGTGACAGAGACTTGAAAATTCCCTCTCGGGGATTTTTGTGGGCGCTGATTTGAATTCTTACTATGAGAAACGCCCTCTATGCGCTGGTGGCTCCGAGGAGTCGGGGCCGATGGGGGAAAAATACGTAAGGTTTTGAAATTTTTGACATGTCTACTTCAAGGCATATAGGATCAGGCCCATACGCAGTTGTTTCGGTTGTGCGCAGCTCTGAAGTGTTGGGAGGAGTCACAGGAAAGACGAAGGGAGATAGAGAGAAAGTATGGAATAATACTGCCCGCTTGCTCGCTCAGAGTCCGTTACAAAGCGGTATCGAGAGAAGAAGAAAATACAAATTCCGCCCCCCCTATTGCCCCACCCCCTCGGTGCACCGGGGGGCATTTCGCATGGTCAGAAATGAAATCAGCGCCCATAAAAACCCTTGAGACGAAATTTTCAAATCTATCGCCCGCCACTTCACAAATTCCCCTTATCCTCCCCCCCCCCTCCGGTGCACTATGTCGCATGGTCAGAAATTACATCAACGGCCCCAAAAACTCCCGAATACCAATTATCGCAGTTTTTCATCCACTTTTAGAGGTTTCGACAAAAATATGCACTTTTAGATGCACCCGCGATGCATTTCCGCTTTCTCCCGAAACTGGACTTTTCCTGGTATTTTTCTGAACACGATGCAGGAAACTGCATCCAAATCGGAGCTGTAGGAAAAAATTTATTTATTTTTCAGTACTTTGCCTGGTCCAATACGACCTAATTATTTTAAACGGCCTTTTACTAAATCCGGATAAGTTATTCATTTTTTGCGCCGCTTAATTATGAATTTTGTCAGAGTTTTGGCTTTTATTAGACTATTTCAAAATGCAGACTGAAAATAGTTTGTTTGGTGAAGGCTCTTTACGTTAAATAGCACCTAATTTACACACGGCAGGTTTGAATAATATTATTTTAAGATCTTCCCCCAATGATGTTTATTGTAATGTGAGTTTAAGCTAAATACAGGTCAAACCGAGGCGTACAGCGGATAGACAAACAACACGCTACTACACAGAGCACGCTATTGGTCGACCTCAATTGGAACATCCATCCGTAAATATAGTTTGTTTACATATATTTGGCATTGTCAACCGATACATATACTGTAGTGATACGTAGGTGAAAGTAGCTAGTAAAGTATTATACTGTTCGGTGAAAAGTTTTTATCCGTGAAGGGTTGGAGATCTTTCATTTGGTTTAGGATTTCTCCCAACTGTGCGTCTGTTTGAAAGCCCACACTAACAACAATTGAATGTCCTGTCTCGAGATGTACAAACATATGAGTTAGTGAATAGCACATGGACAGAACACTTATAGGTCCTTTGCACACAAGAACAGCAACACACAGAATAACTTTGCAATAGACTTCGTCACATACAGGCTTCAATACAGGTTCAATTATATTATATTCTTTCTAAGCATGTAATATGCCAGTTTCCTACGCACAGGTATTTTCATACCTCTGTAGGAATTACTACTGTATAATAAAATACATATTGGAACGGCCAATCGACCGATCCAATTGGGGTTAATTAATTACATTAATTAAAATAAATTCAGAGTCAATATAACAAAAGATTAAAGCCAAAGGGTGTCAAAAAAGCCCAAAATTAAGATAAAAAAGTAGTTTCTAATGTGAAAATAGTATTTATTAATAATTTTGAAGAATTAACTAAAATTGTGTTAGTTAAATAAGTGCAGACTATGACGTATGCATTAGCGACAAGACCAAGCCAAAACATTGCAGGATCTGACAGGCATTGACTTGTCCAGTCTTGTCTAAATTTGGTAGAAATGAATTAACATTGGAAGATAGGGGTTTGTAATTTTATTAAAAGAAGTTGTTATTATTAGATTTATGTTGAAAGGAGAGTTAAATAAGCAAGGAGTAATAAAAATAAATTTGTTATGATAATTTGTTAAAAAGTTATAGAAAAAAACGTAAGCGTAAACAAATCGATTTTGCAGAATTTAAATAAAATCCAAAAACAAAGTAGAGTTAAAAAGGGTTAAGAAAATAAGGTAATAAAAAATATAAAGTTATAAAGTTTAATAGCTTAAAAATAAAGTGTAAAGTCATTCTTGGGCATAAAAAGGCTAATAACTCATAAAGTTCAAATGTAATTAAATCATAAAAAATAGCATTTAATAGAGTCAATAATAGGGCATAATCAAGCCGAAGTTCAATATATATAAATAAATAGTTTTGTAAAAATAAAATAAATTAATAAAATTTTTTTATTAATTCAAAATAAATACAAGGGAGATTAATAAAAGGGAAATATTGATCAAATAGAGTATATATATGTGTAATAAATTGTAATGCCATGTGAGATATGAAAAGAGCTTTAAAGGGGGGGAATGAGACGCCGAAAACCAAACGAAGCCAATTAGAGTAACAACAAGCTGAATAACTAGACAACCAAACAAGCTATCAAAAAACCAACAACAGATTAGCGCGTTTCAAGACCAACCGAAGAAGATACAAGCAAGAAAAAATGGAAAATTTCAAATTTACAGGAAATAAATTTCAAAATTTAAGCAAAACTAACGAAGTCTATAACTCAAGAAGGAAGAGGAGGAGAAACGCCATTCGAATTCCAGGGAAACCAGAAAACGTCAACCAATCCATAGAAGTCAACAAAATCAAAATCCGACCACGCAAAAAGAAGTTATAGAGTTTGGATGAAATCAAAGTCAATTTCGCAAAACGACAGGCACGGACATGAAGTCAAGCCCGAAGCTGCGAGGGGGAAGTGACGTCATCGGATCTACTACGAAGAGCAAAACAGACCGCACATTGTAATTCAATAAATGAAGATAATAATTAAATTAGGCCTAATCGATGGGAAATAAAGGCACTAAAATTCATCAAATAAATCAGGAAATATATTAAGACCAAAAAATATATTTCTAAAGCAAGAAATCAGGATTTCTTGTTACATAGAGGAAGATGCTGGTTTGACAAGGGAAAAGTCGAGAAGAGAAGCTTGCATCCCCTCTAACTTCAGTTTAGCACGGAACGCCAACGAGTAGACATCTGACCAAGCTCCGAGGGTACTTAGAAAAAGTCAAAGGGCGATCAGTTCGGTGTGCGTTACGTTTCTAGTTCCGGCCTAAAGCTAAGTCGGGTCGTGATAATTTCGGGAGAAGAATATCCATATAAACGGCCTATCTTGCCAAAAGATACTACAATCAACTGGGAGAGGACAACTTTAATTAAGTCTAGGAGAAGACAACTGTAAGCCGAAGAAACCATTCTGGGGACCAAGGAGAACAACTTTAAATCGCTGGAAATCGACAGAAGGAATTACGCGTCGAACTTCTTGTGTTCTGTAAGTGGCAAACGATCATTGTTACTTATAATTTTAAATAAATCCCTTTTTTACAAAATAATAAATAAATTAAATAAAATAAATAAATTCAAGTAAATTCTGGGGAAATTGAATAAAGTAAACTCGTTTAGTAAATTTCATTACTCACAATGGCAAATCGAAATATGTAAATAATATAATCATTAATATACAAATTTTAATTAATAAATTAATTAATCACTTTGCTACTTTTCAATATATGTAATTATAAGTTAAAGATTAATAAATTTCATTGTGTTTTTGAAAATAATAATTTGTTGTTTCAAAGTTAATGGATTTATGTTAATTAATAAATCGTTTTTGTGTTTTCAATAGAAAAATTTTGAATATATAATTTACAAATCCAATCAAATTAATCCTAAAACCATTCAGTGCTCTAGTGTAATTAAGTCAGCAGGTGAGTTATTCACGGATCACTACAAATTTAACTCCAAAGGGAACGATCCCGAAAAAGAGTCTAGAATTGAGCTAGTGTACTACACAAAAGACAAAAAAGGTCTAACTAATTTAAATTTAAAAAACTTAAGAATAGGAAACAAAAAGTTTTCCTTTTCTTGCCCTCGCCAAACCTCTCAAATTGTTCTAACGGGGTAGTACAACGGAACAACGTCAAATAAGGCCTGAAAACACTTGGGTGTTATTTGATGAGGGAAAGTGTTAAAGTTAACAACAAAAGGTTGTGTTTATTGAAAAAATTAAAAGGGTAGGGAGGTTTGCGCGTGGCAATATGTAAAATATTCTTACTGGTTCAAATAAATAAATAAGACCATGTAGGTTTTATAAAGTTTATTCGCTTTCCGAATTGCTGATTTATATAATATAGATAATTACTTTTTATAGAGTCACCGTTCGGAAGGACATAAATTGTGCTGTAGCCACGCTAGTGCAAAATCTGTATGACATTTGACTAACAATAAGAGCTATCCTCCGATAAATTTTATTATGTTGTTTGTGTCGTGTTATCGTGTGTTCAGTGATGTTATGAGTTTTATTTAATTGTTGAATCCCTACGCCTGATGAAGACGGCTGTGAACCGCGAAACAGCACTGTAGTGTATCTACAAATTAAAGGGATTACTATAATAAACGGTAGCAGGAACTGGCACATACTTTTTCACAAACATCTTTAACTTACTAAACAGATTCACTGTGACTTCATAACTCTGTAGGAGAGGTGATTTATTAAAGTAAGAGATTAACTAATAAATATTATTACTATTATCTAGAGAGAAAACTATTCGCTTGATTTCGAACAAATTTGCACCAAACACGTCAATTAGGCCTGTATAGATGCACGAAAGCAGGTTTTGAAAATGTTTGAGAAACAACCCCCTTTATGGCCAAAAAAACCCAAAAATCAGTTATTATTATTATTATTAGCTAAACGAGAATTTTTAGAAAGATACTTTTTTTGCATATGGTAGGGTACATTAAAGGCTACGAATAAGCCAAATTTTATCAAAATCGTTAGGGCCGTTGTTTTATTAAAAAAATAATAACAGCTTTTTTGGCGGTTTTTTTTTGCCAAAAAGGGGTTTGGTTGTTTTTCAAAATTTTTCAAAATTTTTCATACCCGTTTTTCGTGCATCTATTTCAGGCCTACTTGACATGTCTGGTGCAAATTTGTTTAAAATTGATCGAATAGTTTTCGCTCTAGGTTTGTATACATACAGACAGACATTTTGTTAAAACCCACTTTTTTGGACTCAGGGGGTCCCAAAACGGATATTTCCACAAAAATCTCAACATCGATTTATTTGCGATCACTATACTTTCTCTATACTATAGTATAGTGAGAAAGTAAAAGGTAATCTATACTAATATTATAAACAGGTAAAGTTGATCTCTGGAACTACTGAACCGATTGAAAAAATAGTTTTGCTAAAAAAAGCTGCACTAACCCCATAGGCTATATAATTCATTTTGATAAAAACATTTTGAATTCCAATGTTTGTAAATTTAGCCGGAAAAAATTCTTAGGTTCTAGACTGATGAACCAACACATATTTCTTAAATGTATTTATTTACTTTCATTACCATAGAAACCAATTGAATAAAATAACATATATAAAATAGGTATTTGCTCCAATATTTCCATAATTTATTTTCAATCTTTGAAGAAATTTTCTTTGTGTCTCTAGCTTTTACATTAGGTCTTTAAAGACCTGACCCTTGCTGGTCCTTTTAACCTTTATTATAAAATTTACGAAATAATTTGATTTGAACATTTAACATTGTTTACTATCTTACCTTTGGGGTTATTATCAATCCTACACCTTTATTATAAAGAAAACATAACATGATTATGTGTATAGAAGGTTCCAATGGGGTTGGAGCACGCAGAGGTTTCCCCTAGTTATCTATATTATCGTCATTAAAACTTAAAACCAACATGACAGATGACCCTGGCTTATTAAATATTTATTTCACAACAAATATTCCTCCAAGTTTTAAAATGGGTGCTATTTCAACCAACCACAAAAAGCATGATAGAAACTATCATTTGACAAGCTTTGAAAAGTGTCAGGCAGTTTATTGAACAGTTTGATTCCTGTAGCTAAACTTACATTTATTCAATCTATGTCTTGGCTGTTCAAGAATATGACCAAATCTGGTATTGTAATTATGAATTAATCCTCTAACTGGATACATAGTAAATTATTCTTTACATCCATTACCACACAAACATATGTACGTTTATAACAGTTTCAACAAACATTGGCTCGCAATTTTCTAATTTATCTGAGGTTGGTAATACTCAAGTGTAAACTTCTATAGGTGCACCTCGTCTAAAAATTGAGGGTGGTGAATTGAATTTTACGGAAATGCGTCACCCTCTACTATATATAGTACACATGTGTTTACAGACTGTCCCAAAAGTCCCGGACCGGTTTAATAACTCCTAAACGAAACTAGCTACAGTAATAATATTTCAGACATGACTCCTGGCTACAAAAAAACTATTTTTTGAGTTGTTAGTCACTATTGCCCCTGCCCCCAAAAACCAAATTTGGGGGGGGTTGCCCCAAATTTTTAAATGTAAACCCCTATCGAATGACCCATCATTTTAAAGGTCTCATTGAGTTAATCACAACAGCGCAAACCCGAGGTCGATATCTTGCTCCTGTCCAAAATGGCTGACCTTTTAGTGTTTCTTATGGTCATGTAATTTAGTACCTCTGAATTGGACATTGTGTTTCCTCATTTCGTAACTTGTGTTAAAATAGTTTACTTAATAATACCTCTGAAATGGACATTGTGCTTCCTCATTTAGTAAGTTGTGTTAAAATAGTTTAATTAGTAATACCTCTGAAATGGACATTGTGCTTCCTCATTTCGTAATCTGTGTTAGAAACAGTTTACTTAATAATACCTCTGAAATGGACATTGTGCTTCCTCATTTCGTAACTTGTGTAACTAGTTTACTTAATAACACCTCTGAAATGGACATTGTGCTTCCTCATTCGTAACTTGTGTTCAAATAGTTTACTTGGTAATACTTCTGAAATGGGCATTGTGCTTCACCATTTCATAAGTTGTGTTAAAATAGTTGACTTGATAATAAGTCTGAAATGGGCATTGTGCTTCCTCATTTCGCAAGTTGTGTTAAAACAGTTTACTTGGTAATACCTCTGAAATGGACATTGTGCTTCCTCATTCGTAACTTGTGTTAAAATAGTTTACTTAATAATACTTCTGAAATGGACATTGTGCTTCCTCTCATCGTTACTTGTGTTAAAATAGTTTACTTAATATACCTCTGAAATGGAAATTGTGCTTCCTCATTTCATAAATCGCCACAGACGTTTACACTTCTCCCGTTTGGTCTTAAGCACACCTGGTTTTTGTTTAGTATTTATGAACTTTCAAATCCATTGCTTCTACTATTGAAATCGATGTCAAGAGCAGAACGAACTAGGTCACTGCAAGACTCTGAGGGGTGACACGCGAGGGTGTGCACAACACATTACACGATGACCCTTTCATCCCTCCATCTTCTTCACGTCGCTTAAATTTACCGTTTCTGGGATGTAATACGAACCTAAGGCTGTATCAATGTTGGCTTAGTTCTGCCGGAATTAATCTTTTCATAAATGCAAGACTGACCTTCATAAGGTTTGATGATTATTGCTTCACGAGACCTTACACTAATGTAAGATGTGTATGTTACTTAAGGTTCAAATTTGTTCACTGTCACAGAACATATTGTTTTCAGTTATTTTAGAAATTTTTCATTTAAAAATAACAAATTTCGTTGGTGAACACTGCTGTGCACTTAACATATAATTCCCCTAAGATCTAGTAATACAACCACAAATAAAACAAATCACAGGACTTGACTAAAATTATTGACCGAGCGAAGCGAGGTCTCCGTTTTAACTCGACCGTTCGGAATTTCGTCTGTGTGTCTGTGTGTCTGTATGTCTGTGTGTCTGTCTCACGATTACGGCCAAACGCCTTGACGGATTTTGATGATTTTTTGCATGAGTGTTCCTTATTCCTAGGCCGAGCCATGTATGTATACGGTTTTTTCCATTTTTCATTTTCAACACCTTAAATTAAATAAAAATGGCAGCCGGAACGTTTCTCTCAGTGTAAGCTTTTTTCCAAAGCCAGTTTGTGCCTTAACCGTAGGTCGAATTTAAAAACTAATAAAATTTTGTCGGTAGCAAATTTTGTTCTAAACAAAATTGTATTCTTGATTTTTTTCCGTATCTCTAACGGTAAGCTCACAAAATGGCCGTAACCTTCAAATTTGTTGAAAATCGTTCAAGTTTTTGTATTTCAACCATGCTTTTATACGTTTATTCTAAACAAGTTCAAAAGTGTTCCACAGCTTTTTTGTAGATAAAGGTTTAAAGAATTCATATATGCGAGTAAAAAAAATGATTGAAGTAAAATTAACAAAGTTATTAAATCAAGAAACAAGCATGTTCAGTAACGAAAGGAAAAAGTTCAACTTTAGGCCTACATAAAAAGTAGTAAAAATTGTTTGTATTTTTTTTATAAGTGTAAAAAAGTTTCGTAATTTTTAGTTCTAAATAGAACTGTATCAAAATATTTCTCAATTTCAAATTTCTTATTTTGAAAACACCAGTTTTTATGTTCCTACTACAAGACTGCTAACAAAACTAGGCCTGTTTGAATAGTAATTTAGGAATATATCCTTTGCCCAAAAGTTACATATTATTATAAGAAAGTGTAGAGGATAAATCAAAGAATTAAACCGTATACTTGTAAATTATTATTTTATAAAAGTATTTGATTTAGCTTTACTTGAATTACAAAATGATATGAAACAAATGAAACCTCGCGGAGATAATGGACATAAAAAAATGACCGTTGGACAGCATGGAATGTGTTGGTACATGGGTTGAGATCACTATCACGACTCTTTAACATAGTTTGTTTTTCTATTATTTCTAATATTGGAATATTATATGGAACTGTAAATACATTGTTTAGTTTTAGTTATTTAAGTATGTAAATATTTAATTCTATGTTTTCCCTCAATAACGCGATATTTTTAGCTACCTTACGCATTATTAACCTAAATAAAACTCAGTGCCCCTTAAAAGAAAATCTTTAGCAGTTAAAGCACAAGAAAAGAAAAAAAGGATAACTAGAAACCCCGGAATCGCGGGATTTGCAAAATAATGTTTCACTGACTAAACCTTCTGCTTATTTCCTTACTGACACACTATTTTTAACCTAAGCTTAAAACCACATTTGTTATTTCAACGAGCGAGGTCTACTGTTCACAGAACTACTAGTTAACAATTTAATGAGATACCAAAAATTAAAAAAAAAAAATATTTTTTATTTTTTTACTAAAATTGATTATTGACCGAGCGAAGCAAGGTCTCCGTTTTAGCTCGACCATTCGGCATTTTGTGTGTCTGTCTCACGATTACGGGCAAACGCCCCACCGATTGTCATGATTCTTTGCATGAATGTGCCTTATTCATAGGCCGAGCGATGTATATATACGGTTTTCCATTTTTCATTTTTAACCCCTTAAATAAAATAAAAATGGCATCCGCACCGTTTCTCTCAGTGTAAGATTTTTTAGAAAGCCAGTTTATGGCTTAACCGTAAGTCGAATTAAAAAACTAATAACATTTTGCGCGTAGTAATTTTTATGTTCTACAAAATTAATTGTTTTCTCGATTTTTTTCCTTATCTCTAACGGTAAGCTCATAAAATGGCCGCAAACTTTTAATTTGTTAAAAATCGTCCAAGTGTTTGTATTTTAACCATGTTTTTATACGTTTATTTTTTAGATATCTTCGTAAAACCTTATAATTTTACGGAGAGGGAGAGAGAGATCGCTACCTGCTGTCTTGCTCTTTCCTGCGCTACATCAGTGTGGCCGCTGTGACTGTGAGTGAGTTGTGGAGGGGGAGCCGAGATGAGGAGTCCGATTGGCGTTGAGTCGCATTTACTGATTTGTCGTCCTTTACCAACTACATTGTCTTATTCATTTTGGTTCTTTGTTGCACCACACAGTATTTTAGAGTCGAACTGATACAAAAAATCGTAAAAAAACTACAAAAATAAACATTAAAAAACAATAATAAAAAAACTAATACAAAAATCTAGATATATAACGTACCTCCCCGAGAGACATTCTATGCCCGGTGTCCCTGGAAACAGTGTAAAAACGAATAAATTGCAAAATAATTTTTCACTGTCTAAACCTTCTACTTACTTCCTTACTGGCACACTATTTTTAACCTAAGCTCAAACCCATATTTGTTATTTCAACGAGCGAGGTCTATTGTTCACAGAACCACTAGTATATGTTTATAAAATAACATCTGTTTCAAAAGCTCTAGTTATGGTTTTTGTTACAGTATAGATAATCATTATGATCTGTGAACAACTATTTCGTCTTGTGGGTGTTTTTGTTTAGAAAATATAAAGCCGATAGTTTTTGAATACTCTTCATTTACGTTTTGATTAACTAGTGCAAAAACATATCTTTAATAGGTTCGGCGAGCCTGCACACCCATTGCATTGATTTTTAGATACAGAAACGGTACCAGAAACTGGCACATTCTTTCTCAGATTCTTAACACCTTCACTGCTAAGGACGCACATGTGATCTTGACACTGAACTATATGAGAGGCGGCCGATGCACAGTGCATTGAACGCCAACCTCCGTATTGGGAATATTTTCAATACATAGTGCATTGCGTGCCTCGCACGCCAAGCCCCGTATTGCGAATATTTGAAATAGTGCATTGCGTGCTTCGTACGCCAACCCCCGTATTGGGAGTATTTTATATGTACAGTGCATTGCGTGCTTTGCACGCCAACCCCCGTATTGGGAATATTTTCAATACATAGTGCATTACGTGCTTCGCATGCCAACCTCCGTATTGGGAGTATTTTCAATACACAGAGCATTGCGTGCTTCGCATGTCAACCTCCGTATTGGGAGTATTTTCAATAGTGCATTGCGTGCTTCGCATGCCAACCTCCGTATTGGGAGTATTTTCAATACATAGTGTTTTACGTGCTTCGCATGCCAACCTACGTATTGGGAGTATTTTCAATACACAGTTCATTACGTGCTTCGCACGCCAATCTCCGCATTGTTAGCATTTTCAATACATAGTGCATTGCGTGCTTCGCCAACCCCCGTATCGGGAATATTTTTAATTCATACTGTTTTTTTTTTCCAAAAAGGGGGTTGTTTTTCAAATTTTTTTCTAAACCTTTTTTCTTGCATCTACACAGGCCTAATTGACATGTTTGGAGCAAATTTTTTTCGAAATCGATCGAGTAGTTACATACAGCTAGCAAATAGTTTCTCTAGCTTTGTAGACATACAGACAGACATTTTGTAAAAAACACTTTTTTGACTCATGGGTCCCAAAACGGATATTTCTAGAAAAATCTCAACATCGATTTTTTTTGCGATCACTATACTTTCTCTATACTATAGTATAGTGAGAAAGTAAAAGGAATTTAGAAAACTACCACACAAGATGATAAATTCTTGTTTGTGAAAGCTACTTTGATTATTGGTCAATCAGGCAATTGTAGAAAACAAGAATTGACAGATTTATTAGTAGATAATTTAAAAGACTTCAATGACTATTTTTGTTTATATTTACCAAACACAAAAACTAAAACTGCTCGTGAGTTTGTTGTATCTCAGGGGTAAATCTTGTACAAATTATCAGAAAATACGCCAACCTTCGATCCAAACATACAAAACACAATCGTTTTTTTGTGCAGTACAAGGATAAACAATGTGCGATTCAACCAGTAGGTAAGAACACATTTGCCTCTCTGTCAAAAATGATTGCCTCGTACCTAAAACTTGTCAGCCCACAGCTGTTCGCTGGACACTGCCTGCGAAGATCGTCAGAATCTTTATTAGCAGATTCAGGAGCTGAGATCTTAACTCTAAAACGCCACGGAGGCTGGAAATCGACTAGTTGAAGGGTATGTTGCAAGTTCTATTGAGAAAAAAACAAAAACATTAGCTGCAAAGATTTTAGGGGAAACAACAAAACAGTGGGAAGTGGTGTGTTGGAAAAACCTACAAGTTTGGAGAACAGAACAACAAATATTGAGTTGGTAACGGAACACCCACCGACTTAGGCCAACAAACCCTCAATACTTTTACAGGAAAACGCAACAACTTCATCAGGGGTATACTTTGCGAACTGTTCGAACATAATATACAGGGTGTTTACAAACTACCTGGACATTTTTTGTGTATTTGTTCCTTAGGTCAAGACAATCAAAAAACGCCATATACATATGGGTCTGACATGCCTAGCTTTCTGTCTGTCCGTCTGTTTGTGTTTTTTACAAATTATTTTATAACTTGAGTACTTTTTAAGATAAAAACTTCAAATTTGGCACGAACGTGTACCTTGGTTTGTCAAACAAGTGTATAAAATTTCGTTACGATATCTTAAACAGTTTAAAAATGGCGGCCATTTAAAATCTTTAATGTTAAATTTCACGAAAACCGTAATTTTTATAAAAAAAATGTTACCAGTAATAAAAAATGTAGAATTTTAAGACGAACAAAATCATACTTTATTTGCTACAATCAGATAATAAATAACTGAGTAATAAGAGTAGTCAAACGTAGTCGATGGTGTGCACACGCGGTACATTTTTTGTGTTCTTTTGTTTTGTGTTGATGTGCGCGTGTATAAGTATGTGTTATGTTTCTTTTAATAATTTATTTTAATGTTATGACGACCTCAGCAGGGGGATATCTGATGATGGAACCAGTTCCGAAACGCGTCATGGAGTAAGTACCGTAAGTAAAGTACTTTATAATAAAAGTCACATAGACGGACATAATAAATTTTATTCATTATAACCAGTGACTTGGATACAAAACAATGAGTTTTAAACTTTATTATAACTCCTGATATAAAATAATTTGATTTAAAATTATTTACCGTCTTAGCTTTGATGTTATTATTAATCCTACATTTTTATTATAAAGAAAACATAACATAATTATGTGTGTAGAATGTCCCAACGGGGTTGGCGTGTGGAGCACGCATGGTTCTCCCCTAGTTATACAATAAAAAAAATTGTATTTTGTTACATTGTCTTATTGGCGGGGAGGGTGAGGCAATAAAAAAGTGAACGCACCACGAGCAGTAAGTGCCATGACATCCTTCGGGCGTTAAACGCACTCGTGATGTCAAACTTCGCCCTCGGCCTGTAGTAACGCCCTTACTGCTTTAGGTACGTAAAAATAGCTGTTAAACGATAAAGATTGAACCTGAATAATTTGACCACGCAGCTGAACCGCTGACGTGAGTTGAGCAAATTTCCAAGATTAAGTTTATAGGCCTATGTTTTAGTGTTTCAACCAACAATTTATTCACGACGGTGCTGAATAGCTGCAAAATGGTTCGCACGCGATTCCGCATATTGGGAGTACCTTCAATACACAAAGCATTGCGTGCTTCGCACGCCATTCAGCATGTTAGGTGTATCTTCAACACGCAATGTATTGCGTGCTTCGCACGCCAACCCCCGTATTGGGAGTATCTCCAATACACAATGCATCGCGTGCTTCGCACGCCAACCCCACGGTAGAATCCACCACATGGCTTTGAACCGCGTACTTCTATGGTAGTTTACGTTTTGATCGATTTTGGGGGAACCAAGCGAGCTATAAGGTCCCGTAAAAAAATAAAAATGTGCAAAATAATATCTTACATTTATATTTGTAGAAAATACTCAAAAACAAATTTATTCTCGTAGTAAAAATCTCGAAAAATAGTTACTTGCGGTCAAAAAACGTGCTTCCGATTGTTGGATTTTTTTGGCTAACGAACTCGTTCGAGCGACGTAGACAACCAACATGTGTACCAAATTAGAACCAAATCGGACTTAAAATGATGTGCTAGAGTGCGAACACATATAAACATGAACAAACGTGTTCTGGGGACCATGATCGGTGCTGATGTGCTACTCCCGACCTTGGGTCTTACAATAAGGGCCACTGCAATAGGTCATTTTTCCTATGGAAATTCGCTAATAAACGATTCATACACAGGTCAAATGATTTTAGCAAATGTTTTAATGCGAAATGAAGGACCTACCTGAACAAATTTGTTTGAGAAGTATTAAAGTAGCAGGTTTTATTTGCCTGAGGATTAATAAATCACTCCCCCACCCTTCAAGGCACAGACTGTGAGAGGGGTGATTTACAATGTGTCAGTAGAGGGAGTTGGAGAGTTAATCTCGCCGGAGATTTCAGAGTTCTATTCGCGAGAAATGGATTTGCTTGATGGAATATTTGCTTTGATGTGAACTGAAATTATATTTGAATCATTTTCAGACTAAAAGATACGAAAATCATAAAATATTGTTTCTAAATAACCTTCCTTCTTTTAACATACATGTTTGTAAATTTTGGAAAACCTCTTACAAAGGAATCATCGGTACAACGTTACTGAACTAGTGAAAAGATGCAACACTTCGGCTCGTCCGGACAGAACACACGAATTGAAAGAATATTAAAG
>JAGFPH010018623.1:0-10207 GCA_018207615.1 Philaenus spumarius
CTGTTCCTATCTTATTGATTATTTGGCATGTCAACTAAATTATTTTGTTTAATTATAATTAAGAGTAATGTTATTGTATACGCTACAGAAAAAACAACCTTATTGAAATAATTGTAAAAACAAAATGGTATCAATAGACCAGTTTAGATTTATATCCCTCCGATGATGGTAACTTGGTTACTGAAATTTACATCAGGGAACTAGAATAGCTATATCAATAAATGTGTTTCAGTTTATTTGTTTAGTTTTATTCACTGAACTTGTGGTTGGGGCTTCAGTGTTTCTTATTGAATAGATTGAATACAATTTTGTCAAAATAAATATTACGGAATGAAATTAACTTAACTCACCATTGTAGAACGAAGACTTGCTCTCGACTGAATTTTGCTAACTGAAGTGGGGCTTATCAGTTATGACTTAATCACGTGATAACGATAATTGGCATTTAATCTATTTTCTATTTCAAAGATTTACTCATCTATACTAATATTATAAAGTGGTAAAGTTTGTTTGTTTGTATGTATGGGTTAATCTCTGGAATTTGAACCGATTGAAAAAATAGTTGTACTAATAAAAAGCTACACTACACCTGAGTAACATAGGCTATACATTCATTTCGTTAAAAACATTTTTTATTTCAATATTTGTAAATTTAGTCGGGATAAAATCTTAGGTTAGGCCTAGACCGATGAATCATCACATGTATTTACATTTATTACCACAGCCACCGATTGAATAAAGTAACAGATAAAATAGCTGATTTAAATTTCTTTTAGGTTAAGTTTTTAAGTGTAGGCCTAGACCTGAGCCTTGCTGGTTCTTTTAAACTTTATTATAACTGCTGTTATAAAATATACGAAATAATTTGATTTGAACATTTAACATTATTTACCACCTTAGCTTTGGGGTTATTATTAATAATATTATAAAGAGGTAAAGTTTTTTTGTTTGTACGTAGGGGGTAATCTCTGGAACTACTGAACCGATTGAAAAAAATAGTTTTACTAATAAAAAGCTACATTATCCTTGAGTAACATAGGCTAGAATTAATTTTGATTTAAGGGTCTGCTCCAGTAAACGAGAAAGCAACCGGTAACACGCGACCGCTTCTCACTGTATCCTTATCTATAATCCCTAGCGTTTCTTGCAGCTGAACGCTTTGACATTGCCTCATTTCAAACCATTTTATAAGTCTGTCTTTTGTAATTGAGTGTTGAAAAAAAACTGAATATTCTTTATAAAATTTCGGATCCGGCTTGCAAATTATTTTTCATTATTAATATTTTATTGGGTTAAGAAAAAAATTCAATCTATGTACTTACAAAATGTCAATTACATAACAAATCAAAAGCATTTAAAAAAATGTAAATTGCAAGACGGATGCGTATTGTGACTGTGCTTAGACTGAGACCTTACAAACAATTTTCTGATAAAAAGTAAACGAAATAAATGGTTTGAAATTTAACATTGCTCTTATGGGATAAAAATCCAAGATGGCCGCCACTACAGCAGACCCTTAATCGTTCATACTCAGGTGATCAAAAATCACAGGCAATCTATTTTATAATTACTCGGTAATTGAATGAAGTAATTGTGTTTTTAGAAGTTTATTACAGTACTAGCGGGCTCTACCCCCTGCTCGCTTCGCTCACCAGCTCTGTGCGTACTCGTGGTAAAGTAAATACAAACAGATTAGTGTATACACTGAAGGATTAGGACAAAAGCACTTTGATCGGGTTAGGGTGCTTGAAAGACATGCACAGTCAGCAAAATACCTGATTTTGTCCATCATTTAAACAATTTTTAAAATTCTTAAATAGAGTTCCTAAATATTTTAGGTATAAAACGTGGCATAGAAAGTTTCTTCAAAATTGGTTCAGCCATTCCGAAGATGAGCCCAGACGAACAAGTAAAAAATGCATGTTTAGGTTTTGGTAAAGTGGGAATAACCATTTGAGATTAGAAAAAAGTATTTATTTTGAAATCACAGACAGACATTTCAATTGTATTTATGTTTATGTATTTATATAACTGTATTCACAAACTTAACCTCTACGAGTGCACATATTAATAGTGTTTTGATGTACCCTACTAGTTAAGTACATACTGTAACGGGCAGAAACCCGACAAAAATGGGCTAATTACAAAAGTATAATTAGGCCTAAAGATAAAAGTCATAAATAGGAGCCAGAAGGCCTAAATATGCAAAATTAAGATTAGTAATAAATAAAATGACACTTTATAAGTAAGTACAAAGAGAAAAAATATATGTAAAGTGAAAGGAAGTAATTTAAAATAATTATATTGTAAATTGGAGGCCTAGTCAATGTTAAATACAATAGAAGCAAGGCTCAGTGAATTATTCTAAGGGAAATCGACAGGATAATTCATGTCGAGTTTTGTCCAGTACTGCAAAACAATGCACTGTTGCTATGCTCCATAAGAGACCATGTTAATATTTTAAAATATAAAAATAGTAAATTCTTTTAATGAAATGAATAGAGGAAAAGAAGCTAATAAGAATCTAATTAACAGAATTGTTTTAATAAAAATTATTAAGAAGTTATAAAGCAAAGACTTAGGTGAAAAATGCTAAAAGTAACCAATTAAAATAATTCAAAGGCCTAAATTGGGGATAAATTAAAGAAAAATAAATTAAAAATAATTAACCAAAAATAAATTAACCTAATTAAATATTTTTGAAAGAAAAGGCTAAAAAATAGATAAAATAAAATAACCAACTAAATCAAGGGAAATAAGGTTATATAATAGTAAATATATATGAAATAATGTGTAATATATAGGTGAATGTAAAATACCATGTGAGAAGGGGGCATAAACCAAAAAGGGGGGTTGCTAAATCCAAAATTCGACGATTCACACCAAACAGGCCACAGAACCGTGCCCAAAGTGAAGAAAGAAAAAAGAAGGATAGTTTTGGAAGTTTGGGAACCAGGAGAAGAAGATAGAACCATGAAAATTCAAATTTGGAAAAATTAAAATTAAAATTTAATGGAAAATTAACGAAGGCGATAACTTGAGAACCAGGAACCCTAGAACAACAACTCAAAGGAGGAAGGAATCAGGAGATGGTCAAGAATCCAATGAGTCAAAGAAATCCAAAATCGGACCAGGGGTTACGAAGTTAGAGCACTTTGAAAGATTTAAACTAAAAAATTAGCGAATTCCTGTACGGACCAGAACGGCTTGAGTAAACACAGTGAGGGGAGACTAGATGTATGACGTCATGCTACCACCACCGAGGCCAATACAATTACTTATTGCTCTGCAAAGGAAATAAATAATTATCGACGAAATAACAGTGGATTAATGAAAATAAAGTCATGGGACCTAATTTAAATAATTAAAAGAAAATTCTACAATGTAGAAAACCAAACAAATCACTAGAGAAACGAAGTTACTCAAAAAAGGAAGAGTAAGTCTCTTGACTCCAATCTAGACAGTACGAGGTTGGGAGAAAGAAAAATATTTTTAGTTGCGTTAAGATAGCCATCCAAGGATCACGTCAAAGTTTGCAGAAGCAGCAGTAGGTCGGCGAGAATCACCAACTCCGGTACAGATCAGCGGGCCGAAAAAATCGCTCTACATTAAGGAAGAGGAGAAATCCTAGGAGGAGAGAAGGCAGGAAGAAAGAAGAGGATCGAGGACTTCATTCCAAGGCCTAAACCACCAAGGAGGAAAGCCGCGATAAATCATATTTATTTGTGAGTAGCAAATAACCAAGCTATTTATATATTTTAAAGTTAAATACAGTCCATAGATAAAATTTTAAAATTAAATTCAAAAGCAATAGTAAATTCAGGGGAAAGTGTAAAAGTAAAATCATTCTGGAATATTCCCGATTCTCACAATGGTATAAAAGAGTTTCAAAATAAATGTAAATAGTACCATAATTATTAATATCAATATTATATTTGTTGGAAAAGTTTAAGAAGTTGCGAAAGTAAAATCAATTTGTTTTTTAAAATAAAAAAGTTTTATTTGCAAATCTTAATTTCTTTCATTTCTCAGCTAAATATCCAATACCAGAAATTTAATCAGTGCTCTAAAGTTAAGTTAGAAATTAAGGTTATATTAATTCTTGTGTGTGACATAATAACTCCAGACAGCACGGCCCGGAGAAGGAGTCTGACTAGAGCTAGTAACCTAAAATAAAAGTGTATTAATTACCAACTATTGTTTAAGAATTAGGAAAGTAAGCGTATTTCCTATTCTTGTCCACGTATGCGCGCAAAATTTGGTTAAGGGCAAATAGAATAAAAAATAGAGCGGGTGCGGCGTGACAAGTGACGTCGGAACGCGGGGTAAAGACCTTGCGAGCCCGAAATTCTAAGAGGAGGTGCGTGTACGGCATGGCAATACATATACACATTTCACATGTGCTTTAAATTATTACCGACAATTCAACTTTTTCTTAGAAAGATAGTGTAACAACTATATATAGAAACTAAATAATATAATTCGTAATCTCGGCTTCTAACAAAGAAACAAAAAAATAACATTAACCATGTTATAACACCAACCATGGAAATTGAGATAACATTAACCATGTTTTAAATAAATGACGGCCAATTCTGAAATTTGTAAAAGATTTCTTTATTCTTTGCGGTGTTTTGATAAACGAAACAGTTAAACCCAAAACAATAAATTATCATTTTTGGTTCATGTATTTGTTACCACCTAGAAAGATTCCAAAATGATGATATCTTAATATATATTAATATATCTTAATCTATTTTTTATATATTATACTTTGAGGTTACGTTTACAACTTCAATCATTATAATTTCTTATAAACTTGATTATTTTAAATATGAGTTATAAAACTAATGTATGTTATAATATTTACTTTGAGGCTATAAACTGAATATAAAAACAACATTGTATCATAAATATATTTGTTTATTCCAATTTAAAGGAGAAATTCCTATTCGTTTAACTTCGGAAACATTCGTACATCTTCGTATAACATATAAACTTATTCCATTATTAATTTCTTGACCATAATATTAATACCTTCTAAATCATCATCTATTAAATCATCTATCATTAAATAACAAACACAAATACAAAATTTTAACAAATATTCCTACAATTTTATAATCCTTATAATTGTACACATTTACCGAGTTAAAAATCCCCGTCAGCATAGTTAGGTAGGCCTAGATAAAGTGTGTTATTTTAAAATAGTATTTTGTATAAATGATGTATTTCTGATGAGTGTCTAATTATACGCTTGTGATTTTTAACAGGGGTTTACTAGTTTATCCATGTGAAATAAATATTTCAACTGATATGAATATTGTTACAATAATCAGCTGTTTGCTCTGACACCTCTAAACTTCCTTAATTATATTATTATGGGAGACCCCTACGTGCTCCGCACGCCAACCCCCCACCTCCCTGTTGGAACCCGTTGTGTGCCGTTGGAACCCGTTGTATAGTCAGCAAGGCTCAGGTCTACACTTTAATAAAAACCTAACTTAAAAATTGATTTAAAATTTGAAATAAACTGTCAATGAAAATATTAGAGACTACAGCTGATTACTGAATCAACAATAAACATTACAAATCAGTCCTAAAACACACCAACAATAACATAACCTAAATCAAATCATCTGTTGACATTTGAGTAAGTTTAAAGTAAACAACTTATTTATTTGAAACTCAATTAGTTTATCAGCTGTTTAAAATCAAATTACAGTATTTCCTATTTAGCCTAGTTGTAGCACAGGCTACTGATGCATTTTTAAAACTCGGAATAAAACTAAAATAAAAGTGTAAATCAAATATTTAGCTTCACAGTGACTTAGAACTGTGGAAATTATCTTTTAAATAAAAAAAGAATCATCAAAATCGGTTAAGTATTAACTTCAGGAAGTGAGTGAACTAACATCAGGAATTTTGTTTAAATATATTACAACGGACACAACCCGCTGTAGGTCCTGGATTTTGAATTTATAATTAATTTTATAAATTTGAATAGTCCGGACGTACCGCGGGCTAAAGCAGCATGTAGGTCACGACAATCATGTTGACGCGGCGCGGGAGGGTCGTTATCTGGCTAAGTTAAACTCTTGGACCCTGCCTGTTCGAAAAGGAATAAGAACTTGTAGAAAATACTTAAAGATTCTTTCGGGAAGCCAAAATCCAGGAATTAAATAAAAAACAAATATCTTCAGGAAATGCATTACGCTAACCGCGGGTGTATTTACTGCAAGATTAGATAATATAAAATCACAAAGTTACGTAAGATACAAGTTATTAAAGTATGGGGAGAAATTCAAAATTCCTCTAAATTGAAAAAAAAAGGTTTTTTAGGCGTTTCATAAGAATGCCTAAAATAAAGGTGAAATAAGTTTTAGCGAAATTTTGTTAAGTAAAAAAGTTAAGGTTAATCCACTAAGTTCAAACAAGTTTTAGTAATGATAAACAAAATTTATAATTAAAAAGAAAAACTTGAAATTTTATGAAAGGAAAAAGGTGATAGAATTTGCACCTTTACAGCATAATAAAAAGTTAAACTTAAATTTTTATTGACTCAAAGTGGTAAATAGTAGGTTGATAACGTAGTTATGTAAAAATAATCCAGTATTTAAAATATGTTTCGGGAGTAAAGTAAAACCCAAGTTTGTAGAAAATCGTTTAACTCCCTAACCCCACAGTAAGACAACCAGAAGCAGAAAAAAAATGAAAGTCCGGCTAGTTAACACAAACCTAAAGGACATAAAGAAGTGTAAACAAAAAACTTGAAAAAACAATAAACAAAGACTTTCCGGGAAAAATCGCCGCGGAAAAACGCGCGCTTGTCGAGTACGAGAACCAAGAGTCGTACGAACGTCACTAGAGTTCGTGTGTAAAGAATACAACGAGCTGAATCCAAAAATGTCACTCTCAAGAAAATCGGGAAAACCCTGGAGGAGTTACAGAGGAAAAGGATTTTCCATAGCCAAAACTGCGTGGAGCGAGATAAGGTGACGGAACGGCGGAGGGGCTAGCTGGAGACGAGTCGACTGGAGGGGGAGCAGATCTACCAACATACGAAAGTGGGCGTACTCAAAAAACAAAAGGAAAATTACGTAAAACAATGACTAAATCAAGTCTAAAAATAAAGGAAAGATCACCATAAAATTCAGGAAAAAAATAACATAGACGAGGAGTTTAAAATTGTCGAAAAAACGTATTTTAAAGACTTGCAATAATACAGTGATAGAAAGCTTAAGTTGGCATGGAAGTAGTGCCGAAAAAGTCTATATAAACGATTGCTCGGGGAAACTCGAGAGCCTTCTTATTTTTACGATGTAAGTAGACACATCGGAGCCGTATTAATTTCACGACGTAAGCGGACGCATCAGGAGCTGTTACTTGTTTTTTATAAAATACTATAGCATGCAAGAAGCTAAGTATTTTCTTCGTTAACCTAATTTTGTATAACTAGTGGAAAGATACGTCATTGCGGTTTTAACCGGGATTGCAGCAATAGATACAGCTTTAATCTACAAGAACGTCTGTGGCAACTTAGTCACTACAAAGTTGGCCTAACTTGGATTATTCTGGAGGAGGAACATAGCCTGCAAATCAGCTGATACATGGAGTGATTCGTATAGCTGCCAGACAGGACTCCAGGACATCACCAGGCGACCACTAGGACATGCAACTGTAACGTCGAGGGAACAGCCGAACCGGGACTTCAGACACGACATCACTACAACCATCTTTAAGGATTCATCCAACATTCTTCCAGACAACCCTACAGGACTCTATCTGCATCAACGAGACAACTTAACCAGCACGCAGAGCATCTGTAGCCTGCCATCGCTAAACAACGTTCGCGGACTTTGTTATGTTCGGGTACATAATTAATTATTAAAAGAAATGCACATTACATTTATGCAGTACCAGTTTTATTATTCAGCGATCTACTTCGGTCGCTGTTCACTGTAAGACTGCTGGCTGCGCATCATAGCCAGGACATGTTGCTACAATGTTTACTTAATATTAGAAATACAGATTACATTACAGACTTCACATCAAACGTCGCGACGCCTGGACAGTTGTGAAAAGGTCGGTAGAAACGTAAATACGTTAGTCCCTGTTAAAATTTGCCTGAAGTAAATTCAAATAAATTTATTTTAAATACTGGGTTACGTAGGATGTTGGATTAGAGAAAATATTTGTATTATTAATTAAAAAAGTAAATTCATTAAATCGTGAATTCAAATTAAATCTTTCATTAAAATATTAATTAAATCAAATTGAGTATAAAATATTAAAATAAATTATAGTTAGGTAAAAAATTAGTTCTGCCTTGTGGTTTAAGAAATTATTATTAAAATTGAAAGGAGACTTATTATTTTGTATTTGTTGGAAAGAGTAAAATCCAGAGAGTTTATTTTTTTGTTTGAAATTTTAAAAAGGAATTATTAAAATTTTATTTGCTTTACAAAAAAGTTATTATTTACAAAAAACACCTAGTATTCAAATATCCCAATAGTTTATGAGTTATAGATTAAGAATTGATACAGTGAAATTTCATAAAATATTTGCAAGCACAAATAAGCAACTTACAAGGTTAGTTTCAGTGTACTCACTACTCAGAGGTTTACAAAAAGTAAAATCATTAACTTGTGTTCTAACTGAGCTAGATTCAAAAATAAAGTACTGGAAGTATAACGTAGAAGTTTTTTTTTTTAGTCGGGATATTCAGAAAACTGAATATTCGACACATAGTTATTTCACCTAGGCCAAACAAAGTGAGATTGCCTATAGAACTTCCAGTAGGTGGAAATAACTTATTCTCCAACGAAGAATTCTCCAAGGAAGGTTCGTTGTAATAAAGATGTTATTTTTTTATGGTATTTCCATTAAAAGCTGATTTTTTACTTTTAAACAATTTATAGGTTAGGTTTGTGTTTAGGTGCAGGGATTCAACGACTTCTGTTATTTTTATTAAAACTCCTCTTACATTATAATCGTAATGATTTGATTTAGACATTTGAACTTATGTTCTATCTTTACGTTGAGGTTGAGTACAGTTCTGGACCTTCATGAAAAAGAAATTGTAAAATATGTCTGGAGGAAGGAAATGGGTTGGGAGTTTAAAAGAAGATTTTCGTATAATTTAAGAAACAATTATTTTTTATTTTATTGTTCTACATAACTTACTTTTGTCAAACAAACTGTATCGTTAGCAAACAATAAGTACTTTCTTTTATACAATCAGTCATTATTACACTATGTTAAAAATAATATTAGACAAAACACAGATCCTTGAGGAACTCCATTATTTTCTGATAACCAAAAAGTACGGTAAACTCCCCAGTGAATTTCAATTTAATTTTTATCTTCCTTTCAGTACTTATTACTTGTATTTGGTTATTAAACTTTTTTTCCACTTTTTTAAATTCTACAGCGCAGCAGGATTACGCTTTTCATAATTATTTACAACTGAAATATTATATAAAATATATTAGTTACTAATTTAAGTTTAAATACATTTCTATGTTTTGCAAAGTGTAATTTACTGAAACTTAAACAATACATTAGGCGAAATAATTTTGTTTACATTGTATATATATGTACTTATAGAGCTAGGAAGTAAATGTCTGTTTACCAACTGGTGCGAAATAATACAAAACATTTGCTAATAGAGGAAAGCGTAGACCTCAAAAATTTTAATTAAAATAAAGTAACAATTCCAATTTAAGTTTACATTTTACGGAATATTTTGTAGTTCCAGATTCATTTTCAATGAAATAAGACCTCTCTGTAAGTGGAAATGCAAATGTTTTATAGGAATAACACACTATCAGGGTCTATATAAGATAATATTTTTATCGTTCTTTAAATATATAATAACGTACACAAATAATAAATTTTAACAAATATATCTTTAATAAACACAAAACATATCTTGTGTTTTCCCTTTGCTAGATCTGGTTTTTTAGAATGTAAAAAGTTTGTTTTAATGTCTTATAAAGAATGTTTTAATAACATGTTTTCCTTCGGTTTGCAATTTTTCTTTATAAATAATTGTAAACTCAAATACTGTTAAATAATATTATATATTTGTAACAACATCAAATAAAAGATTCCCTTTCTACCGTGTGGTCTTAAACACACAATTCCCCCCCCCCCTTTAAAATGTATGTTTAAGTATACAATATAAAAGGTACGTTAAAGTGTA
>JAGFPH010018624.1:0-14437 GCA_018207615.1 Philaenus spumarius
TACTGTAAGTAACATCCATATAATAAGAAATACCATAAATTTTTTATGAATATAAATTATAATACTTTAAAACTAAAAATATATTGACAAGTTAATTGACTGCAAATAATAACTTTATTGAAAATTTTATAATCTCTAGTACGAAATGTACTAATACAAACCGTCCAATGTCGGCATAGCCTAGCTCTACTGTAAGTAACATCCATATAATAAGAAATAGCATACATTATTTTAATGAATATAAAATATAATACTTTAAAACTAAAAATATTTTGGCAAGTTAATTGACTGCAAATAATAACTATATTGAAAATTTTACAATCTCTAGTACGAAATGTACTAATACAAAACATCCACATGTCGGCATAGCCTAGCTCTACTGTAAGTAACATCCATATAATAAGAAATACCATAAATGTTTTATGAATATAAATTATAATACTTTAAAACTAAAAATATATTGACAAGTTAATTGACTGCAAATGATAACTTTAAAGAAAATTTAACAATCTCTAGTACGAAATGTACTAATACAAAACATCCACATGTCGGCATAGCCTAGCTCTACTGTAAGTAACATCCATATAATAAGAAATACCATACATTTTTTTATGAATATAAATTATAATACTTTAAAACTAAAAATATATTGAAAAGTTAATTGACTGCAAATGATAACTTTAAAGAAAATTTTTCAATCTCTAGTACGAAATGTACTAATACAAAACATCCACATGTCTGTATAGCCTAGCTCTACTGTAAGTAACATCCGTATAATAAGAAATACCATAAATTTTTTTTATGAATATAAAATATAATATTTTAAAACTTTGTTACCACAAGTTTTTATTGTGTGGTTCTTGAGAAATGCTTTTATTCTTCGCTGTTAGAAGAAATATCTGAAACAAATTAAAAGAAGGAAATCACAAAAATATTAAATCAAATAAACACAATGAATGAATAGTGATTGTACTAACATAACATAATACATGAAGTATTACAAAATTAACATAACAAATACTTTTTTTCTAACGGTCTACTGACTGTCAGCCGGGTTGGCACTAAACTTTAAAAAAAACTTTTTGGGTTAAAAAAAATTGTACATAAAATAATTTTCTTTTTTTATATTATTGTTTTTAGTTAAAAGTGAAAAATTATATTATTATCGAGATGTATTTTTAGTTTCTTTTTATGGTTGTGTATTGTGTTAGTGCTGACATTATGTATGTTATGTACGCAAGGAATACATTCTTTATTACAAAAAAAAAACTTTAGAAAACCGAAATGTTTTTTATCTATATATATAAAATCCAAATACCACTCACTGACACATCACGAAATCTCAAAAACCACCAAACGGATTGGAATAAAATTTGGTATGTAGCTTCCTCTAGGCCCTAGGTGCTCGCTAAGAACAGTTTTAAAAAATTCCAAATTTGTGGAGGAGGTCAAAGTTACTAAAATTCTCCATAAGAAATACATAGTACATAATATATTTATTGATATATTTTTTTGGTTAATATACATTTAACTTTGATTTGTCTATCCGTGAAAAGCTGGATCGGGTCAGCTAGTTAAGTATACAATAAAACTAGCAAACTAACTCCTAATAAAGGAGAAGACAGCATGAAATGAAAACAGTGTACAATATACCTTAACCTTACATAATAATACAAAATACAAACTGGTCTCATAATAAAAATGAATACAATAGAATAATATGTAGCCATCATCTGCTAGATTTGTTTTATTTTTTATTGATAATAAAACTGTGTTATTAGTTCCAACATGTCAGTAAATGGATTTTTTTAATTTCCTAGTGCACGCTTATCATTCCCATTTATAAAACTGAAAAATTCCTCTCGATCTAAAACAGATTTCCCAAATCAACTCCTTCTCGGATAGATCAATATAGGACATTTGGCAACAAAATGAAACACCGTCTCACCCTCTAGTAAAATTGCAAAACGAACAAGTGAAATTATGCTCACTTAACCACGGCTTGTAGTGCAGGTCAAGCAGCTCCGCCCTGCCTTTAATAATCCATGAGATAGACATAATATATCAGTCAAATAATTGCAATTTTCTAGGGCTATAGTTATATACTGCTGGTGACGTACTGATGTTCTGGCCCTGCCTATACATTCAAAAAAAGGCCGTAGCCAGGAAAACTTTTCTGGGGGGGGGGGTCAGGTCAGGAACCCTTTTAACACGTTCACTGCTAAGGACGCATATGTCAGCTTGACACTGAACACTATGAGAAGCGGCCGACGCACAGTGCATTGCACGCCAACCCCCGTATTGAAATTATTTTCAATACACACTGCATTACGTGCTTCGTACGCCAACCCCCTTATTGGAAGTATTCTCAATACACAGAGCATTGCGTGCTTCGCACGCCAACACACGTATTGAGGGTATTTTCAATACGCCATGCATTGCGTGCTTCGCACGCCAATATTCATCCCGTTTGCGTCTGCTTTAAAATGTTAGTGATTATTACGTAGAAAGGTTCCCCACCCCCCGTGGGAGAATGTTCAAATTGGGGAAAATAAGTGAGAGACAGGTCAAAATATATGTTTTTTAGTGCAAAAAAATACGTTATATTCCATCGGCTTCAATTATATTGCAATAATTTGAAGCTTTTTCATAGTTTTTTCACAAAAATCGTCAATATCTCGAAAACGGTGCGTCCTAGAGCATTTTTTTTTAAATTCTCGACTTCTCATAAACACCATCTTTGCCAGTTGTGGGCTATACAACGGTAAAGTTTATATGCCCCTGGGGGCTCTCCTCCACCCTCCCCCAAGTCTAATTTTACTTCTACAAATTGGGGAAAATAAGTGAGAGATCTCCAACATTGATGAACATCGCATGCCAGAGCATCAGTGACCATTTAAACAATAAACGAAGGTAGGCTACCCATTGTTCATTAATTCCAAGAAATATATTAAATTTATTTTTTAAATACAATATTTGGGGGAAAATTATTCAAATTATTGTAAATTCAAATTGTTTAGTAAATCATAAATATTCGCTTTGGTTTTTCTTTTAGTAAATTCATAAGTAAGGTTATATTGTCCACAATAATTATTAGTTATTAAGAAGTAGGATTAGTTATAAGTTGTGCTTCAATTGAAACAAGTTCAGGCATTTTATTTTGTATAGTTTACAAGGAAGGACATATAAATTTTAATTATTTTTGTTAAAATAAACTCAAATCATTAATAACGTATTTAAGGCTTGCATACATTATTATAGGTATTTTATTTTGTATATTGTACAAGGAAAGGTAGGACATATAATTTCTAATTATTTTTGTTAAAATAAACTCAAATCATTAATAACGTACCTAAGGCTCGCTTACATTATTATAGCAAATTTCCTATGTATTTTTTCAGTTTGTAGTAGATTTTAAGTGTAGAAGTGTTCTTCGAATATAGATATAAATATTTTGTTTAAGGCTCGGCTCCCTAAATTCAAAACGGCGAAGTTGGGTACTAATTTCAATGTTAAATAACTAAAACATACCTTCACTATTAAGCACATTTTTGTGTTGTTTTCGTCAAAACACGAAAGCTATATTTTTTTTAAAAGTAAAATAGAATGTGGGTGTTGATTGCTAAGGTTTTTTTGCAATATCTCTTTTTGCAACTGAGTAAAGAATTAATAAATTCTGCTATTTTTTACTATTTATATCTTACGTTTATGAAAACAATAAAACGGTTTTTGAAAATGTATTCGGCAATCAACATCCGCATATGACAGACCTTCAAAATGAAACTAAATTTTTTAATTTATTCCACGAATTAACGGAAAAAAATGACTTATTCTGTAGCATTGCTCTTATGGGAATCAGATTCAATATGGCGAACAGGGTAGTGCCCTCTTAAGATAATAGTAGGGGGTCTATTCAAAACAACAATTCTTCCAAACTGCACTGGTAAGAGTAGTATACACAAATAATATTAAAAACAAAGCTAGTCAAAATACAAATATAATTCTAATTTAAATGACCTATAAAAGGTTCAGTAAGTTGAAAAGGAAATTAGACAGCTCAGCAAAAATCACTGATGTCGATATTTCCTCAAACGGAAACCGCTAGTCGAGGGAATAGCTAAGCGGGAACGTTTCACCGCCACTAGAATTTCTCCCTTTGCTAGTTCATGCAACAAGTTTCAAATAAACTCATTCTTTTTTACTAGGTTCCGCTAGCCCAGTCAATAAAGGTTTTTTGTCGCAACAAAATAGGGGAAAGTTGATTTTTTTATATGTGATAGACCCTTATGAGACATGTATTTTCTCAAAAGTCCCCGCCTCGCCCCCTTGTGCTTCCCCCCCCCCCCCCTTGAAGTTTACAAATGCAGAGCTTCACAAGATTGCTTTCAAGTTCGTTAATACTCATCGTAGTGAATTAATTTTTTGTACATTTGTTCCTTGATCCATATTAAACATATTTTGTTCTTATACATTTTTCGATAAAGTTAATATTAAAGGAAATATTAATATAAATCCAAAATCAATACAAAGATGAAAATAAATATTGCGAATAATGTTATTATTTAGAATCTCGCTATAGTGTACCATAAATAGCCTATTTATTTGTACTTGAGCCTACTTAAGACTTGTACATATATGGGGTGGGTGGGAGGTCCTGATGATGCCATGTAACATATATTTTTTAATCCTTTTCTTTTGCACGTGGAAATCCAATCTTTTGCCGGTTTAAGCCAATCCGGAACCGGCGGTTCCATATGGAAAGCCCTATTTATTTCATTCAATAGATTAGGGTTAGCCCCCCCCCCCCCCCCCCCCGAACCAAAACTGGTATTCGAAATAAAATTTGTGTGTTGACTTATTGAAGGTGTTTTGTTTTTGAAAAAGCATACTAAGTAAAAACGAAACTATAAATAGCTAAAATACAAGTATTAAACTTCAAATACATTTGTTATTGAAATTATTTGAATTAAAGGGATAACCAATAAATTATATATATAAATGTAATAAAAAAACTTACTTAATATACTTACAATCTAAACCTAATCTTACAATACATTATATACAAACAGTATTTATGCTCACACATTAACTAAAATTATATTGCAACATCCATTGTGCATAATATATCACGGCGAAGCGGTTAAAAAACCTGCGTCTGACCACTGGAGCGGCGTACGAGCGCTCTCTTTGACGACGTCCCAAGAGCAAGCGATAAATTTAAACAAGTAATTATCCACATCATATTAAAGCTAAAGATACATACTACAAGTTTTATTTGTAACATTTTTGTGTATTTTAAATAATTTAAAAAATATAGTTAATAAAGTAAATTTATATGCCTTGAGAAATCATTTTTTTGGTGTTTGTTTTTTAATAGGTAATTTAATATTAACTTTATCGAAAATTTTATAAGAACATAATATGTTTAATATGGATCAAGGAACAAATGTACAAAAAATTAATTCGCTACGATGAGTATTAACGAACTTGTAAGCAATCTTGTGAAGCTCTGCCAGGGCCGCTTTTCCGAATAGGCACGCTAGGCACGTGCCTAGGGGCGCAAAGGATTTGGGGCGCCAAATTTTGAATACGAAAAAAAATAAAGAAGGCGGAAAATGATGCCGTAAGGTAACTGATAATTTATGAAGAAGAATGTTTAGGCCATGAAATTCCTTACGGCTGCCGGTTGCCAGTCCGGGACACGGCGGGTCCATAGGTGGTGGATAATGGTAAGACTCTCTGACTCTCCAACAAAATCAAAAGAATAGTAATGATAAAAGCCAACGGAAAGAAAGAGAGTTAAGGGAAATTCCCTCCCGAACCAAAACTGGCAAATCAAGAACTCAAAAAGAAATGCTCTGCTGGGTTTTTTGGACCCCCTATTATTTGATTAGTATTCCATACCTCCCAGACCCTCTCCCTCAACCCCCCCCCCCCCCCCGTATAAATCAGGTATGAGGGGCGCAATTGTTTGAAGTGCCTAGGGCACTAGTGAGGTTAAAAACGGCCCTGAGCTCTGCATTTGTAAGCTTCAAGGGGGGTGGAGGGGAAAGCACAAGGGGAAGAGGCGGGGACTTTTGAGAAAATGCATGTCTCATAAGGGTCTATCACATATAAAAAATTCAGCTTTCCCCTAATTTGTTGCGACGAATGGCGATTTTCGGCCTTTATTGACTGGGCTATAATGCGTTTAACTCGGCAGACCCAGCCACCATCTTGAATTTCAACTCCCATAAGAGCAATGTTAAACGGGTAATAACATTACTGGAGTAATAATGATCAGAAAATTATTCTGAATAAGTCATTTTTAAGGTTAGAACAGTCCGAATGTGGATGTCTTTTAGTTTTTCAAATTTGTTTTTAACTAAATTTGTTCTTCGACTTAACTCAAAGTCAAAGTTTGCGATTTTTTTTCCTAATTCAATAAAGCAAATATCAAAAATTTTTAAAACGGTTGACCCTAAAGGCCATCCATGTAACTTCCTGCTAAGTTTAATTACAACAAACACTATTTTTGGAAATTTTGCACTGCCATAACTTTTGAATGAATCAACCGATTTTTATGCGATTTGCGGCAATCGATGCAGTTTTTCGAGTCCATTGAAAGAATCGACAACAAAAATTTTTCTGATGGAAAATTTTGGAGAAATTGAGAAAAAACGCTTTTTTTTATTTTATTTCGTTCACGATATCTCACGAACGAATTAACCGATTTTAACCGGACTGGTAGCGATCGACGTCGCTTTTCAAGGTTAAAAGCTGATTAGATTTTGGAATTGATCGGTAAAGCCGTTTAAAAGTTATTCCAAAAAACCTGATTTGAAAAAATTGTATTTCTTAGTTTTTTTGAAATTTCTCAGAACCTACCGGTCCGAATTAGTTGAAATTTTCAAGAAATCTAAGTTTGATGGAACTCTTTAGAACGCCGTTTGGTAGGATCCAATCGGTTAAGCCGTTCAAAAGTTATAAGCGGGTCACATACTTACACACACCCCCCCCCCCCACACACACACATACATACAGACAGAGTGACACCCTCTCGGGAGTGGTCAGAGAAGATTCCTAGGACCTCAAAACGTCGAGATCTGATGAATACTCAATTTTCGAAAAACGGGGTGAAACCAATAACTTCCCGATTTTAGAAAATTTTCAATTTTCTTAGAGGGAAGTTAAAAATGTAAAAAGACAACCACATTCGAAGTTTAATTACCTTTCAAATAAAAGTAGTTTCAATAATTTTGGATAATTTATGACGAAAAAATCCTATATATTGCTGAAGCATGTACTCGCCAAATTTGCGTTCCTTATCGAGTGTTTAGCCCGCACTCTGGTTTTTATCACATCAACTTGTTGCTCGCGGAGGAATACTAGAAAAATAATAAATCCGTTAATTTTGAATATGTGAGAGAAAGCTGTGTTCAATAAGATGTATAGATTTTTCAATATGTCCTATAAATATGGGTATTCCAACTCGGTATTGGATTATGACCCATGTTTGTTAACAATATAACTAATAAGGTTTTATTTATATAGCATAGCCCATGTTACTTAGGAGATTATGTGCATTGGTTAAAAGCAAACAATTTAATCGGATAAATATTATGTCGTTTCAAAGAATTAATCATATTTACTATTCTGTACACATATTTATAACTTATGAACCAAATTAATAACTAATTTTCCGGCTAACAAGATGTAGTGGTTAGTTATATTTGATATTATGGTCGCTGTACATATATTTTTAACATAATATGAACCAAATTCATTGCTGATTTTTGTTATAGAAATTATTAATCTTGCGATTCGAACTTCGACTCAATGTATGTCGGACATCCGCTGTATGTCCAGCAAAACCTACGACAAGAACCACATCATTGTTCTAGTCTTGCTTAAGTAAAATGACTCCAACTTTCGTTTTGCAAGTATCAGAGTAGTGTTTGTCTAACAGAGGCGGGCGGCCTTTTCCGAGAAAAATGTTCCCTCGTGCCGATCGGAAGAAATTTTGCAGTGAAGGCAATTAGTTTGTTTTATCCTGACCTCGAAAATTACTTCAGTGGTGCGTGAAAAATAGATAGACTGAACTTCGTATTTGATTTATTATTTTTATCGTATTGTTATGTTTATCGTATTATTATTATTTACATTTTTGCAGTTAGATATCGTATAGTTATTACCATTCGAAGTTTTATAGTTACCGTATTTGTATAGTGTTTTTAAAATTCTTATTTTTATAGTTTCCGTAACACTATTAATATTAGTGCAGTTAATTAGTTCGTTTTAAAAACGTGGTATATTCAATTTTTTGTTTAACTAGTTTTGTATTACTACTGGAGTTGAAACCAACTTAAAAGTATTCAACTGGATTGTATTCAACTTAAAAGTAGGAGAAAATTATAGTCTTTAATAATAAATTCGAGTTTTGGAGTGAAAAGTGAGGAGACAGCCGAAATACGACAATTTTCAACTAGCGCTTGAACCCGAACGATTCGTCGGAGAAGAAAAGCTAAATTGTAAAGTTTGTATGAAATTTTATGTTCTTTCATTTTGAATAAGAAGGTTATTCATGTAAAGTTGATAGTTTTCGAGTTATAAGAAAAAAACCACTCAAAAATTAGATTTTAAACCTTTTTTTCCTTTTTTGTCAATGTTGCGTCATGAAATTTTGTAGGCAAACCTCAGATTCGGATTCAGCACTCCAAAAAACATATATTTATAATGGAAGAAATCAAAACTACCCCGCTAGGGGCTATTTTGAGCACAAATTTACTGTAGGCCTATTATCCATAGCAATGATCATGAGATGATAATAGAGGAAGTTACTCCAAATGAAGACAGGGTCAACATACTTTATATTTGTTTATCTATATTTTTTATATAAAAGCGAAATATCACTCACTCACTCACTCATCACGATTTCTCAAAAACTACCGAACGGATTGAAATGGAATTTGGTATGTAGCTTCCTCTAGGGCCATAAGTGCTCACTAAGAAAGGGTTTGAACAAATTCGAAATTTTAGGGGGGTTTTGTGGGATCAAAGTTATTAAAAAACGATTTCTTCAAAACTACCGAACGGATTGTAATGAAATTTGGTATGTAGCTTCCTCTAGGGCCATAAATGTTCACTAAAAATGGGTTTTAAAAAATTGGAAATTTTAGGGGGGTTTGGGGGGGGAAAATGACTAAATCACGAATTCTCAAAAATCACCGAACAGATTGGAATGAAATTTGGTATGTAGCTTCCTGTAGGGCCATAGGTGCTCACTAAGAAAGGGTATGAAAAATTTCGAAATTTTAGGAGGGGTTTGGGGGGATCAAATTTACTAAAATCATAATTTCAGATCTTTTATTATTATGACAATATTGCTTTTATTATTTAACCATCTATATATATAAAAGCCAAATACCACTCACTGACTGAACACTTAAAAAGAATACAATTACGTTAAAAAGACTGAAAATACCAACCACCACGGGCAACGCCGTACGGGTCAGCTAGTATATATATATATAAGCCAAATACCACTCACTCACTGACTCATCACGAAATCTCAAAAACTACTGAACGGATTGGAACGAAATTTCGTATGTAGCTTCCTCTAGGACCATAGATGCTCACTAAGAAAGGGTTTCAAAAAATTCGAAATCTTAGGGAGGGTTTGGAGGGTCAAAGTTACTAAATCACGATTTCTCCAAAACTACCAAACTGATTGAAAAGAAATTTGGCATGTATTCGTCTAGGGCCATAGGTGCTAACTAAGAAAGGTTTTCAAAAAATTATAAATTTTAGTTAGGTTTTGGGTTCAAAGTAAATCACGATTTCTCCAAAAATACCAAACGGATTGGAACGAAATTTGAGATATAAAATTAAGATATAGATTATATTAATTAATTAAGATATAGATTAAGATATTAGATTTAATATAAAATTGAGATATTTGACATTAAAAATTATAAACAGCCGCCATTTTTAAAATATTTAAAATAATGTTCTAATTTTTCGTACAGTGATAAAAAGTTACGAAACAAATATTTGTACAAAGTTTGAACTCAATATCTTTTCTACTTCCAAAAATATTAAGTATTTTGTAAAAAAACACATACAGAGAGACAAACGAAAAATAAGCACCGTAGACCCATGTTTATATTGTAAAATATGTTTGTCTGGATCCCAGGAACATATCCACAAAAGGGGTCCAGAGAGTTCGGGGACACCCTGTATTTTGAAATTACAAGGGTGTAAAAAAAACCTTTCAGGACTGTGGGATATGATTTATCAGACAAACATTAAGAAAAAAGTTCATATAAACATAGGCTCGAAAACGCTTCGTTTTCCAGATATCCTCCATTTTGTTTTTTGTACAAAATAATTAATATCTAGAGAACGGTTTGACTGATTGAGTTCAAACGTGTCATGAAGTGTATGAAGAATCATATCCCAAAGTCCTGAAAGGGTTTTTTTTACACCCTGTATATAAAATTCACAGGCAAGACGAGTCATAATCCCAAGTTCAGAAAATCTGGATCTACATGATTGTCTATTTGATATAAAGACTCTCCTGAAAGACCTGAATTGCCCCAGTATTGAATGGAATAGCCTGAATGGGCTATAATATGTAATAAGAAGCACATCCGAGATAACACAATGTTTTAATTTTCTTAACACGTTCACTGCTAAGGACGCACATGTGAGCTTGACACTGAACACTATGAAAAGCGGCCGACGCACAGTGCATTGCACGCCAACCCCCATATTGGGAGTATTTTCAATACACAATGAATTGCGTGATTCGCACGCCAACCCCCGTATTTTCAGTATTTTCAATACACAGTGCATTGCGTGCTTCGCACGCCAACCCAGGTATTGGAGGTATTTTCAATACACAGTGCATTGCATTCTTCGCAAGCCAATTCCCGTTTTTGAGTATTTTCAATACACAATGCATTGCGTGCTTCGAAAGCCAACCCCCCGTACTTTGAGTATTTTCAATACGCAATGCATTGCGTGCTTCGAAAGCCAACCCCCCGTATTTTGAGTATTTTCAATACTCAATGCATTGCGTGCTTCGAAAGCCAACCCCCCGTATTTTGAGTATTTTCAATACGCAATGCATTGCGTGCTTCGAAAACCAACCCCCCGTATTTTGAGTATTTTCAATACGCAATGCATTGCGTGCTTCGAAAGCCAACCCCCCGTATTTTGAGTATTTTCAATACTCAATGCATTGCGTGCTTCGAAAGCCAACCCCCATGTTGGGCGAATTTTCAGCACACAGAGCATTGCGTGCTTCACACGCAAATTTCAAGCCTATGTGCTACGGACTCACATGTGCGTCCGCTTTAAAATATTAGTGATTATTATGTAGAAAGGTTCACAAATAAAGAATAAAGTAACTCATTTAGTTATAAATATAAAAAATAAAAGGTCAGCTCCTAGCTTAGCAAATACGAAATTTGTGTAGCAGTGAACGTGTTAAAAGATAAATTATCCTAGAGTGTTGTAGGCTTATGCGAAGATTTGATACTTGAGACTCCCAAGTAAGCTGTCTAAATGGATACCCAATAATTTAACTGTTTTGGATGTTTCTTTTTCCGATAGAGTGCGGCCAAGCGAGAAGACTATACTATGTTCGGGCTTGTCTTCATTCATTTTAAGATGAATTTAATTACATTTTAACTTGAGTATTTAATATAACTAGGGGCTACATCAGACTAAAGTTTGTTATGGTTTTCTAAAAAAACTATTTAGGCCTACATAAACGAAACCATATTTTAAAACGCATTGGGATATTGGTCTGAATTATTTCTATTTTAATAGAATCATACACCTACGAGCGTCCGTTAATTTACATATACAGGCCTAATGGCGATGAAAACTTGAGTGAATTTTTAAGTGAACAATAATACGACTGCCTATATTATGACTGCATTTGATATTTTTTGGGTAAAAATAATCGATTTAAGTAGGCCTTTGAATAAAATGTACAATCTTTGGATCCAAAATGTATTTTTTGTTCTTTACGCTTAGGCCTAATGTTTAACGCGACACTCTTCCTGTCATGTCTGCTTCCTGACGCAGTATATTCACTACACTTTTAAAACGAATTAAAAAATTATTGTTTTTCCTATGTGTATCAAAATAACCGACTCCCCCCCTCCCTATAATTGCCAATGAGTTGTAAAGCGGGACTGAATTATAAAAATGAGAACGGACAAAGTCGGGCTTACTAGTTATAATATATTATCCTACAGATGCAAATAAAAGTGGATTTCAGTTTTTTTGTATTTAATTTTTTATATTTAGTCTTACAGTAAAAAAAGATAATGTGTGCGGCCGTGGGACCCCCGTCAGGAACGAAGTTCATCAAGCCTTTTCTTCAAATCCTAATGTAATTTAATAATGGAATTGTAAATGCATTCAATAAACATAAAATGTTGGTCCATCAGTCTAGGCCTAACCTAAAATTATTGTATGTTTGTTTGATTTATTTCACCTGTCTTAACGAACATACGCACAATAATTTTAGGTTAGACTGATGAACCAACATTTTATGCTTATTGAATGTATTAACAATGAATGAACATTTAACTGTGTTTACCATCTTAGCTTTGATGTTATAATTAATTCTACACCTTTATTATAATGACATTAAACGTATGGAAACAGTAAAAACTTGTATCCCCAAAAAACAAACTAATAATTATCGGCAATTGAAAAATAAAAATTATATCATTCGAAACGTACTGTGCCATGAATGTGCACAAAACATAAATCATGTATGTATGTTGCCGTTAAGGCGGGTAAAATAAATTAAACATAGCCTACACACAGAAAATTTAGGTTAGGCCTAGACTGGTGAACCAACATATTATTTTAATTCATTAATTATTAATGAAGAGTAGGCCTATTACCAATTAGTGGACATTTAACTGTGTTTACCATCTTAGCTTTGAGGTTATAATTAATTCTACACATTTATTATAATAAAATTAAACGTATGAAAACAGTAATACTAGTATCAAAATATAAAATTATATTAACTTACTTTTCTAAGTTTGTACTTAAGTTCCATTTCTTGAATCTACATTACAAAATTGCAATATTCAAATAATTTAACTCACTTTTAAACACATGTTTATTGAATGTATTTACATTCTTTAAAATAGCAACCAATTCGATAACGCTTTTTCGTTACGCGTACATTTTCTAGTGTTACCAAAACCATTAAAAATACATCCACGTACCAAATTTAATCAAAATCTGTCGCCTCGTTTTGGGCTTGGACTTACGTACCAACCACATTTATTAGACTCAGGGTATTACAAAATTCTCCGTTAAAATATCGAATAATTATTTAAAACATTAGCGTAGCAATTCTTTTGACTCCACTGATTTTAATTGTTCACCTACAGATTTTAAGTGTAATCAATTTGGCACAGCCGATTTTAAGAAATTTGCATTCCTATATCAGTGCCACAAGAATAGTTTCAGTTTTATTGGCCTACCGATAACTTCCGGCCTAGTAGACCGCATCAAACAATATTCGTTCAATACTTCCTCGCATAATCGATCTAAGATGCTTAAGGAAAACTTAAAATTGTCAATATGCTAAACCAACCTTGAAGAGAAACGATACTGTATAAGGCCAGACATGGGTTGAAACCAGGGCTCTGGTTGAAACACCTTCGGCACAATATAGGCTACGAGCAAGGCCGTAGACAGGAAAACTTTTCGGGGGAGGGGGGTCACGCCAGGACCGGGGATTTGAATTTAAACCCTTTTAACACGTTCACTGCTAAGGACCAATGAATACAGTAAGGACGCACATGTGAGCATGACACTGAACACTATGAGAAGCGGCCGACGCAAAGTGCATTCGCACGCCAACCCCATATTGGTAGTATTTTCAGTACACAGTGCATTGCGTGCTTCGCACGCCAATTTTAAACCTGTGTGCTATGGACGCACATGTGATATGGACGCACATGTGCGTTCGCTTTAAATATTAGTGATTATTACATAGAGCGGTTCAAAAATAAAAAAATAAAGTAATTTCTACTCATTTATACTAGCCTATAAATATAAAAAATAAAAGTTTAGCTCCTAGCATAGGAAATACGAAATTTGCGTAGCAGTGAACGTGTTAAACACCAATGATTTCCATGCTTATTTTTAAAATTTTATATAGGATAAAATAAAGGCTAAATAAATATATATTTATATAGCAAAATGTATAGATTGATGCCCCGATCCGGATTTGCATGGACCGATAAAGAAATCAATGTTAAATGTATATTAACCAAAAAAATATATCAATAAATATATTATACTATGTATTTTTGTGGGGATTTTTAGTAACTTTGACCCCCCAAACCCCCTAAAATTTCGAATTTTTTAAAACCCTTTCTTAGTGAGCACCTATGGCCCTAGAGGAAGC
>JAGFPH010018625.1:0-16144 GCA_018207615.1 Philaenus spumarius
AGCTGGAAACAAACAACTTTTAGATAGATATACAACGACCGACCACTGCGGTCAAATTAACACTGTTCCTCTACCACAAGTTAGGTACAAACACGCAAAACGCAATCACACAGTTTATATAAAGCTAATGTGCATTTAATTCAACGCTGATTTAGATTGCTTGTAACCAAGTTATTAGCAAATTTCTATAGGAAAGATGGGCTATGGCAGTGACCCTTATAGTGAGACCTAAGGTCGGGAGTAGTAAATGAGCACCGATCATGGTCCCCAGAACACATTTTGGGGTGTCAGTAAATTTTTTTTTAATATTCAGAGTGTTCATACCCTCCTTTCCCCCCCCCCCCCCCCCTTACTATTTTTGTTACTGCAAATAAGTTAACAAAACTTTTTGTATATTTGTGTTGCATAACAGGACAAATTTGTTGACATATCTGACCCTCTATGATTTTGGGGGGCTTAGGCGGGCAAGGAGGGTTAAAAAATGCAAATGTAAAGGTAGGTCATGTTATCACCATTAAAAAGCTTATTAAAAGAGAAACACAATGGTGTAAACTAAGAGCTTAATATCTTGCTTCGTTTCAAAGTAATGGGCAATCAAAGTTTTGGAAAATAACATACAACCTACTTATTCCTAATACAGTAGAGTCCCGGTAATTCGAGTTTCGATAATCCGAGGTTATGTATGATTCGAGCCACAAATAGCATTGAATGTGACCATGCATTGTGACACATTATTGCTGCATGAAGGATACCTATCTTTAAATTTTTGATTTCGAATGAATCTGTCAAGAGCGTTTGTACAATAAGTCGCCGGTATATATGCTTAACATTTTTTATAATGCTCTGATTCATTGGCTGTACAACTAAAGTCATTTGCAAGGATAGCCATGAACCTGTCTCTAGACATTACTGATGGAGTGTTGATGAAATAATCAGTTGACCAGTAATCTCTCAATTTAGGTTTTTTGACTACACACATATGTAATACGATAGAAAAAAAATTATATACTTCATGCAATTTTACTGTCGTCCATTTACACCATATACTATTTGCTTTTAGTTTGTTTGACCTTTTCAATTTATCAATAATAGACTTTGCATATTTGTTAGTTTCAGATTTAAATAATTTTATTATAGATTCTGGGAAAAAATACTGAAAATATATCAAAGGGTGTTGATCTTCATCGATTGCAGCTGTTATCCCACTAAACTCTTCGAACAATGGTATTTCAGGTTGATTATCTATAAATGTCCATCCAAGATCTGTGTCTGATGGTTTGGGGGTTTATTTTCATTTTAGGCCTATTACAATTGTTATTACTTCTACTAGTTGTAGGCTGAGGGCTGGCTACAATACTGTCATCAAATTCTTCATCACTAGGCCTAGATTCCCATTCCATAACCCCAAAATCTGGGTCTTCAAATTGTTCAACAATTTCATCCCCTGAATCCGAATCAAAAATGTGATCACATATATTTTCATAACATACAATGCTTGAATTATTAGCAGGCCTAATTATACTTGATGTTTCAATAAAACTACTTTATAAATCGTCATCACTAGAATCGCTTTCCGCGTATCATGTCTCTTGTTTTAGAACCCATTTTAGAGAGAAAAGCACAAATAACCACACATTAAACTTAATTTATAACTATAACAATGTATAATAATAATCTACAACACATAAATAACTACAAAATTATCAAAATAACTGCACAAAAGAAATATTTATATTCATGTAAACAAAGCATCTAGTAAGCCAACATAACCACAAACAGCTGTTCCAATATTCAATATATCAGCTGTAATATTCTAGATAAATAAGGAATAGCGGAATAAGGAACAGCTGGAATTAAACTATAGACCTATTAAATCATTGCAAGCAGACGGAACCCGATTATACACTTACTACGTACAGTATAGTCCCGATTATTCGACCTAATTGGGACCAACGAAAGGTCGGATAACTGAAAAGTCGGATAATACGGAAGTCGGTGTTATTTAAAGGGAAGCAGAAAAAAACACATAAAATACAATACAGCATTTAAAAATGTGTTTTTATTATTAAAATATTGTAAAAATATTTTGTTAAAATATTGAACAAAGGAATAAATACGTAAAAGTTAATCATTTCTTTAAAAAATCTGTAATTGTTTTTTGCCGTACCGATGCAGCCCTTTTTCTTGCGGCAATGTCACGCCAACGCCTCATTGACATGACATCGGTTGCAGTTGCTTCCGGTTGCCGTTCAACGTAAGTTAAGACTGATTGAAACATTTTCACTGCTTCTGAATGACTTAACAAATTTTCTTCTTTTTCTAAATCAACTTCACTGTCACTCTCCGGATGGTACTTATCGGTTAACGGGAACCCACTCATTTAGACACGGTTATTAAATCAAACAAACTAAATATCACATGATTTGTTGCTATAGAAACGAATGACTGTTTATAGGTTAGTTTGTTTTGATTTAAACAATCAAATATAGGTTTGTTTGTACATTTACAGTTATCTTGTTTGTTCAAATATTAGTGATCGTATGTTAATATGGGACTTACCCAGAACCGAGGAAGAAGCTGTTTCTTTCCTTCAATCTAAAGAGTTGTTGCCGGTTACAAAACAATGTGAGAATGGGCATGAAATGCATTTATATTTCTTTAAAGGAAAACCATTTTGGAAATGTAATATTAATCAGTGTAGAAAAAAATTAGGCATTCGTACGGATACTTGGTTTGTTCGTAGCAGACTTCCTTTTGTGACAATAGTGCGTTTTATATACTGTTGGTGCAAGGAACTGAACTCTTTAGCGTGGTGTGAAGAACAGTTAGGAATGAGCTACGAGACAACTGTTGACTGGAATAACTATATTAGGGAAGTGTGTGCTTTCGCTATCGAATCCCAAAATCAAGGCAAGATAGGAGGTGAAAATCTTATTGTGGAAATAGATGAAAGTCTGTTCACTAAACGCAAAAATAATGCGGGTCGAGTTTTGCCTCAACAATGGGTTTTCGGCGGACTATGTCGAGAAACCGGAGGTCGTTTCTTGGTAGCAGTTCCAAATAGAAGTGCAAAAACACTTTTAGAACAAATTTCTAAATTTGTCGAACATGGTTCCACCATTATATCAGATTGTTGGAAAGGATACAATACTGATCAACTAGAACAAGCTGGATTTTCACACCTACAAGTCAACCATAAACATAATTTCATTGATCCTGAAACCGGGGCCCATACACAAAATATTGAAAGGATGTGGGGTTGTGCTAAATGGCGTAATAAAAGACAAAGGGGTACTGCCAGACACCACTTGGACAGCTACCTCGCAGAATTCATGTGGCGGACGACGGGCGGGGACGACCGCTTCATGCAGCTACTCCGCGACATCGTCCAGTTCTGGGTTGCAGTCTCGGAAAAATGATATTTTGTTATTTATATATTATAGGAGTGTTATTTTATATAATAAAATTATATTTAGTTTGTTTTGATTTAATAACCGTGTCTAAATGAGTGGGTTCCCGTTAACCGATAAGTACCCTCCGGATTACACCCAACTCCTGCACAATTATCTACTGTTGAAATTATGTCACCATCACTCAGTTCATATTGTTCGTCCTCGTTCATCCATTCTTTAAATATCGTTTTCATCAGCTTCTTCACAACCGGGAATCTTTTGTAACAACTGGATCAGATTATATGAATCGTCATTTGATTGCGATATTTCTACATTATCAACTGAATTTAAAACTTTCCAAGATCTGGCTATTGTATGAGTTTGGATCTCGTTCCAACATTCAGCAACCCAGAATATGACATCTTTTAAGTTAATTTTCTTTAAAATATCTACAAAATTATAGCCTTCGTCCATGTAGATAATTTTTGAAAGAAGTTTGTGGCTGTATTTTTTTTCAAGTGTTGCAAAAACTCCTTGATCCATGGGCTGGCACAATGGAGTGGAATTTGGTGGCAGGAACATTACTTTAATATCTCCACTTATTAACTCGTCAACATTTGGATGACATGCTGCATTATCTAAGAGAAGAATAGCTTTTGCGGGCAAGTTAATCGATTTCAGGAATATTTTGACCGATGGGACAAACTCTTCAAAAAACCATTCACGAAAGATATCCAAATCCATCCAGGCATTTCGTTGGTTTTTATAAATCACTGGTAATGCAGCTGTCGGTAAATTTTTAAATGGCCGGGGTTTTTTATATTTTCCTATTCAAATTAATTTTAATTTATGGTTACCTGTAGCATTACTACAGGCAAGTGTAGTAACTCGCTGTTTCATCATCTTGAAGCCAGGTGCTGATTTTTCTTCTCGCGATGCTAAAGATTTCTTAGGAAGCATCTTAAAATTTAAACCACTCTCGTAGCAGTTATATAACTGCTCTCCTGTCAGTCTTTCATCGTCAATTAATTTATGGAATCTTTTCCTAAAATTTTCGATGTCTTGAGAGTCTGCCGATAAGTTTTCGCCGCAGACAGTTAATTATCTCACTTCATATCTTTTTTTCCAGCGATCTAACCAACCGACGCTAGCTGTAAAACCTTCTTCGCCATCTTAGAATTCTTTTTGGAACATAAGGGCTTTTTGCTGCAGAATAGGACCTGAAATAGGCACTCCTTTATTTCTCTGCTGAGAAAACCATAAAAGTAATGCCTCGCTTGTTTTTTCGTACTCACACCCTTTCATACTTTTTCTATTTTTAAGAACATCTTCTGAATGACGATCGCAACTCCATTTTTCTAGCTCTTGTCTCTTTCTTTTCCAATCGCCAACAGTAACTCTTCCTACGCCAAGCTCATCAGCAACTTTCTGCATAGTTTCTCCTCTATCCAGTCTTTTTAAAGCGTCTAGCTTTGTCTCAATTGAAAGAACGACCTTCTTTCTCTTTTCTTTCGACATTATAGTAAAGAGAAACACTTTATTTCACCACAAGAATATATGAAAAGAAACTTACACGCACTTAAAACCTGTATTCACACTGCGGTAGCTAAAACAGAACTGACTTGGTGAATCGTTACGCTTACGTTGAACAGTGGGAGTGGTTAGTGCACTGGTACCCCGCCTCCGTTACCTTGGTTACGGCACTTGAGCTAATACGAAACCAATATTACCTGTCAATCATATAATTTTCGTTAACTACAGTATACACTCTTACAGTCGCGTACCGAATTGTACAATACACTGTACTAGGTTACAGTATTTCAAGCAAACTATGTAACGTACTTTTGAAGAAAGAATATTAATGATCAATATTATTGGATATTGAAAAAAGAACAGTTTTAATCATGTCTTATATACTTCATAAATGTATAATATTGTCACGTCGGATAAAACGGAATGTCGGAAAACCGAAGGTCGAATAATCGAGACTATACTGTATTAATAAAGAATTAAAAAGAGTGCCCCGTGCTATTCTCGGGGTTCGGACAAATGCTATAAACGCTGCCCCGAGGTATACTCGGGCGTAGGCTTCAAAGTGTTAATTAATAATGTTTACGAGATTGTTTGACTTTTACAAATCTTCAAACACCGACAATGCAATGCAATTTGTGTAAACCAAATCTTTCTCAAACAGTCAAATATATTCTACTTACACATGTTGCAAACTGGTCCTCCATAGCCTGGATTACACTTGCACACATCAGGAGCTACACACTTGCCCTGTTCACAGACATCTGAACATACGGGAATACAAGTTTGAAACTTCGTCCTTGTATATCCAACACAACATTCTTCCTCGGGTTTTGTCTTAATTAAAGTCTGAAACACACAAACATTTCATATATTACTACTATCATACCAAAATTCACAAAAATAAATAGTCCCTTGTTTATCGATAATTAATTATATTAATAATTTCTTACACTTCTAGCGTATGAGATTCTTGAATAAAAATTATATATAATAAAACAAATTTATTTTTGAAGGAATTTATTTATTTATTTATTAATCCTTCATGACAAATTTACATATTTTTATAGGACTAGTCAATTAGATATACAATAAATACAAAAATATAGTGGCACAAAGAAATACATCACAACAATCAGTAATAACATAGAAATAATTTGGATATACATTTAAATGAATTAGAAACATACATGTAAGAATAAATATAAACATTAAATAATCTATACTAATATTATAAAGAGGTAAAATTTGTTTGTTTGTTTGTATGTGAGGGGGGGGGGGGGGGTAATCTCTGGAACTACTGAACTGATTGAAAAAATAGTTTTACTAATGAAAAGCTACACAATCCCTGAGTAAAATTACTATTATTCATTTTGATAAAAACATTTTTTATTTCAATATTTGTAAATTTGGTCAGAAAAATTTTTTAGGTGAGGCCTAGACTGATGAACCAACAAATATTTCTTGAAGGTATTTACATTAATTACCATAGCAACCAATTGAATAAAATGACAGATAAAACAGCTCTAATATTTTTATTAACAGCTCATTTCAAACTTTGAAGAAATGATTTGTATTTCTAACTTTTATATTATGTTTTTAATAAAGTGTACACTTAAGCCTTGCTGGTTCTTTTAACCTTTATTATAACTGATTCTATAAAATATACAAAGTAATTTTATTTGAACATTTACCGTACCATCTTAACTTCGGGGATATTATTAATCCTACACCTTTATTAAAGAAAACATAACATGATTATGTGTACAGAAGGTTCCAACGGGGTTGGCATGCAGAGCACGCAGGGGCTTGCCCTAGTTAATAATAAAAATAAAATGACAACTGAAAATTGTAAATCATATTATAATATAACAAATATGAAAGTTTAAAAAAAAACATTGGGTTAATAAAACAGATTGTAATAGATATATAATAATAAATAAAAGCGCAAACAAATAATATCTCAGAAGTTCGAAATGGACTACAATTTTTTAAAGCTATAATATGATGGTGTACTTGACATAAATAAGAATAGCATGAAAGAGGCAATTTAGATGATGAATTCTTACATATATCCTGAATCATAATTGTGCATAATTAGTTGCAAAGTTATAAACGATTCTCTACACTGTGTAACTCGTTGTTGTGCACTGCTACAAATGTGACACCACATCAGAGAATGTTTGTTTACAGCAGAAAATCAACAAATGGACTATCTATACCAACATGGCTCATGATACCTGGAAAAGTACTCTTGAAGCGATATGTTAGACAAAGTAAATACAATTCATTTGTTCACGAGGTAGATCTGATAGAAGCAAACCCAAACTATGCCATTGTGCGACTATCAAAAGGAAATGAAGAAAACGTATCCCTTCGCCACTTAGCTCCGAGATGCGATTGTGAGCGGCTGCCAGGTGAATCTGCTTTCAACAGCCTAAGATCAAATATAAATATATCTCATAGAAGCCCTACTAGACTAGGCTCACAAGATAGTACAAATAAAGAAGAACAGCAGTAACACCAGAAAGTTGCTTACAACAAGAAGTAGCCGATTTCGAGACAGAACTGACAGACGCAAGAATTGATGATCAACCATCTGTACTTAGACGATCCCATCGACAAAGAAGAGCTGAAAGACTACGACTGAAAATCAAGGGATGCAGAATGTGGTGAAAATTCATAATACTGTTTGTTCACATGTGTTTATCATATGTTTAATTCTTATGATATCATATGTTCAATTCTTAATAACAATCTAATGTTTTTTTTCAGCTAACAAACAGTTATATCTAGTTTTAAGATGAATAAAACCTAGATTCATTTTGTAAAGGTTTTCTCTTTTATGACACTGACAAAGAAATTAAAATTCTGTATGGTTTCATGTGAAGAACCTTTCTTGCTACATTTTGGATTTATTGCAAAAAGTTCCTTTGTAGGCCTCCGTTAACAAAATTTTCCTATTTTTGAAATTTCAATTTAACAATTTACCTTGCTGCATTGCACTTTCATTTTCAGATTTTTCGCTATTCGGCCCACAACGGGGACACATTAGACCGCATTTGACAGATTTCGTATGGATATCAAAATTTAAGGCAATACTACTACTCTCTAAAGATGTTGGTGGGTAGAAGATGTTAAGTATTACTTAAGTTGGTTAGGAAAAACAGTGTAGGAGTGTCAACTACAATGTAGGCCTTATTTGGTTGGTGTTGAGAGCATATTAATCATCAGCACATTAAATATTGCAAACGTATACCATCTACACCACATAATTGGATTGTATGCTTCGTTAAAATAAAACTTGAACAAATTACTCAAAATGAGTTTTAACGTCAATGTCACAATATCACAAGCTACAGTCATCAATTGTCTCGTGCGTCACTAAAGGTGATGACAATCTCCTTGTGAAGTGTTTTTAAATTAGTAAGTACTGTAAACGTATTATTTGTGTTCAAGTTGTATTGTATCAAGTACCATCATCTAACAAGTCAAGCTCAATTTATGTATATCCTTTAATATAAAAAGTAAAAAATCAAAATAAATTTGCACGTTATTTACTTTATTAACACTCTGACCGTTACACACAGGGGAGGAGATTCTTTTAATTATTACGTTTTAGATTATACCGTATTTGTTTAGTATCATATCGCCGCATTATCGATTAATCGATCGATACCGATTGATCTACGATCAGATGTAAGCTATGCGCACTGTGCAATCGTATCGTACAATGTCTAGACTGGTCGGTGGTTTAGCGACATCTTCTTCTTAAACATTCAAATGCTACGGCAACAGTTCCACCTTTTTTTACTATGCTTCTTAACGAGCCAAGCAGTGCTCAGTATATTCAACAATATTATTTATATTATTATTTATGTTATTCTAAAATTAATTACTAAAACGACGATACTGCGACAACTTCATGACCTCAAGAATTCATGCTCCCTGTGCACAGGAGGTAACGCTACAACTACACGAACAACGAAATACAACTTGGTACGTTCCTGCAATTCATATTGTTACGGTAATTCGTCTTCCAACTATACAGTCCGCTTCTAAGATAAAAAATCCAGCAAAAGACAAAACAGTATTAATTTATTTTATTATTAGCTAGGAGGCAATTTTGTTCATAGTATTAACCTTGCAAATACTTGTTTTACATTTAAAGCATTTAATACATTTTTTCATATAAAAATTACTTTTATAATATATATAATTCATTCAATAGATGGCAATCCTTAAAAAATACCCTCCTTTAAGGGGGCGCTACCCCGTCCGCCATATTGAATCTGATTCCCATAAGAGCAATGCTACAGAATTAGTCATTTTTTTCCGTTATTTCGTGGAATAAATTTAAAAATTTGGTTTCATTTTGAAGTACTGTTATATGCGGATGTTTATTGCTAAATACATTTTCAAAAACCGTTTTATTGTTTTCATAAACATATGATATAAATAGTAAAAAATAGTAAACTTCATTCATTTTTTATTCAGTTGCAAAAAGAGATATTGGACAACACCCACAATCTATTTTACTTAAAGAAAAAAAATACAGCTATCGTTTTTTGACAAAAACAACACAAAAATATGCTTAATAGTGAAGGTATGTTTTGATTATTTAACATTGAAATTGGTACCCAACTTCGCCGTTTTGAATGTAGCCAAGCCTTAAGTAGCCATCCCACTTGAATTTTTCCATCCCACGTGGATTTTAACCAGGTACTTCTATGGTATTTTAAGTTCTGATCGATTTTGGAAAAACCAGAGGGGCAATAAGGTCATGTAAAAAACAAAATGTGCAGAATAATAACATAACGTATTTAATTTTTTTAGGTTACACCTGAAAAAAGTTTCACTCTAGTACTAAAAACATCAAAAATATTTACAGTACGACCGGTCACATCCGGACCCTCCCATAACCGGACGCATCTCCAAACAAATTTTCGTATTTTGGTTGTGTGGCGGATGGGGTGGAAAAGTGAAAGTTGCACCTAGAATAATGTTTGCGAGCCGAGCCTAGTCTATTCTTAGCGGGCTGTGACCTTGAAAGCATCTCTCTGATAAGTTATGTTGAACATCAAGAAGAAACTAGTGAAATCCAAGTGATGCTTTTAAGAAGATTGAGGGACATGGCTTCCAAAAAAACATGTACAGTGTACAAAGCAGCCGAAAATCAAAACTTTTTCAAAAACTAATTTTTCCATTAGCGTTCCTGTACGGTACTGTAAGTAAAACTTAATTTATATTTTACTGTGCCGAACTGTAGGCCTACCGTTAATTTTTTTAAAGCTAGTGTGTTTATAAGTACAGTATTGTACCTACATAGGCCTACTTTAGATATTTAATTACTGTCCTGTAATAATTAAAAATTGTGTTTTTACAATGTAAACTGTTTTCTTTTATTGTTTACTTTTAATTTCCCATAATCTACAGAACGTCAATTTGTTAGTCTATATTAGTACATTGTAGTATAGTAAATACAAGTATAAACCGCTTGAAACATCTAAAAATAGTATTCAACAATAATGGCTTTCATTTTTTGGGCCCTTTGGCTATTTATAAATGACCTTGCTATATCCAGATTTTTCCATATCCAGATCGGCCAGTCGCCACATTAGTCCGAATATAATAGGTTGTATAGCTGGCCAAACGTAAGCTGGCACTTGGGTTTGGCGATCCAAGGTGGCAGACTTATGGCGAGGGGAGGGTGAAGGTGCCGGTAAAATACTTTTGGATGTGCCTGAGTCAATGTATTCCGAAAGTATTTTACCTGCACCTCTACCCTCCCTTCTCTATAAGTTTGCCGCCTTGGCTCGCCAAGCCCAAGTGCCAGCTTACGTTTGGCCAGCTATACTGTACTTTCATTTGTTGGATATTTTTGGCTTACAAACTCGTCCGAACGACTTATTAAACCAATGTGTGTACCAAATTTGGAAAAAATCGGACGAAAAATGGTGCCGTTATAGTGAGAATACAAATAACATTTTTAATGACACTCCAAAACGTGATCGATGGACCATGATTGGTGCTCAATGACCACTCCCGACCTTACATCTCACCATAAGGGTGGGCATAGCTCATCTTTCCTATGGAAATTCGCTAAAATGAATCATGGAAATCGGTTCAGCGGAAGTTTCTATCCAACTCCTATAATTTACAATAAAGGTGATTAAAACAAGAAGGAAAAACGATCCATTCAATGTTAAGTGTGCAATAAAAATGTTGTTCCACTGGAAAAGAGTCTTGGGGACTTTCACTGTTTAACAGAATATTTCTCTTTGTTTCATTTAAACGCAAACACAAATGCTTTCTAATTATATTCACCGGCTAACCTGCTACAGTTAAGCTCTGTGTGAATTTGTTAAACATAGAAAGATAAGATAATGGCTTGGGAGTGTTTGTAGGCTCAGCAGTGTAAACATTAACACAAAGAAAGCAATTGTTCCCAGTTTAACTGGTTTTACCACTATCCTTATATGCACACTGTCTGGGAATGTATTCTAATACCCACATAATACAAGTATCACTTTCATATTAGAAAACTATAATGTAGAAGAAATCAAAAAGAACACAAGTTTTTCAATAACCCATTAATAATTAAAAATCTCTTTTTTTAATTATTAATTTTAATTTAATTAAGTTAATTTTAAATTAACTGAATGGATTTCAATCAAGAATTCATGGCTTGAGAAGATTTCTCAATAAGTGAATTTTTAATAAATTCTTTTTTTGTTCGATTCAATAGAAAGAAAACAAAACTGTCGTTTGCCTTGTGCAACCTGAAAACATTTCCGCTCCTTATCCAAGTATAGTGGATGATGAAGCAGTCTTGGGCCTGTATAGAATCCTCTCCTCGCAGCATCGTATTTAAGACTCACCATCCTTTCCCATGAGTTGATTCTTCACCCTGCTACTGTATTTTGTTCTTTTGTTTTTAGTCGGTATCAATGTTAAACTATGTGAATGAGAATGTCATTATGAGTGGAAAGCGAAAGTGTGTTGTTTTATCTTTAAATAAAAAATGGGAAACAATTAAACGATTAGATGGAGGTGATTCAATAAGAAAAGAGATTTTGGTGTGGGGAAGTTACTGTCGGGGAATTAGAGATGAAATAAATCCGAAATTGAAAAGAAGGTAACTGAACGATATCCAAATAAGGAATAAGCTAGGCAATCAATGAAAAAAAGCGAGCAGGAAAAAACTTCAGAGGCATTATTTTTGTGGTTTTTATTACAGTAGCTTACAGTATACAATTTCTTTCATTTGAGTACATTATCAAACCTTCTTTGTTTATTTAAATCTATATTATTTAAAGCCAAATTAAATAGATTTTGAAATAATTCGACCACGCAGCTGGACCGCTGACGTGAGTGGAGCAAATTTCCAAAATTAAATTTATAGGCCTATGTTTTAGGGCTTCAACAAAGAATTTGGGAAATAAGACTACTCACGACGGTGCTGAATAGCTGCAAAATGCTTCGCACGCCAATCCGCATATTGGGAGTGTTCAATATTCAAAACATTGCGTGCTTCGCACGCCATTCCGAAAATTGGGAGTTTCTTTAACACAGAAAGCATTGCGTGCTTCGCACGCTAACCCCCGTATTGGAAGTATCTTCAATACACAATGCATTGCGTGCTTCGCACGCCAACCCCACGGTAAAATCCACTACATGGCTTTGAACCGGGTACTTTTATGGTATTTTACGTTTTGATCGATTTTGGGGGAACCAAGCGAGCTATTAGGTCGCGTAAAAAAATAAAATGTGCAGAATAACATCCTACATTTATATTTTTAGAAAACACTCTAAAAAATGTTCATTCTCGTAGTAAAAATGTCAAAAAATAGTTACTTCCAGCATTGAAGAAACAATACTATAAGAAGCGAAACCTAATGGGTTTTAAGCGGACGCTTGTGTGGTAGTTCAGATCGAAGTCACTCGGAGCGCCACCAGTATTTTGCTGCTCTTTGAGACGAAACTGACATTATAGACAGAGTTTAAATTTCGCCGCACCACCAGACAGCGAATATATCTGCCTCTTGCACTGTCTGGCACAAACTGCTTTGACCTCCTTTCAACATCCCCAACGAAGAGTTTTATTTAGTTTTCGTTTTGGAGGGAGCAAGCACATGTTTCAATATTTGGCGCAAGTTGCAACTACATTATACAGTACTGTTGAACAATGATTTATTATTGACAATGTTTTTAATAACCAAATTATAAAATGTGGCATAAATTTAATACTTTTTTTAATGAATTAAAAACAATTTTAAGTAGTAAATGATTTTTTTGTAACTTACAATGATTTTTTTGTAACTTAACTTAAAAATGTTATGTCAAATACTGTATAAAAATTATCTTAAATCTCCAATTAACATTATTTGAACATGGCTTTTTCCTGAATTTGATTTGATAATCTATTACTGTAAAATATTGTAAAGTCTTCTAAGTTTGTTGAAAAAATATCCCATACAAGGTAAATGTAAAATATGCATGCAACAGTAATTAACAAATAAACACTTTATTTCGTAAAATCGGACTTAAAATTGGTAAAATATTTAACGAAATATACAAAAACTTAGGTAAAATTGCAAAACAGTTTTTGTTTTGACACCAAACATATATATTTCAGCCTTTCTCAAATAAGGTGTTAGATTGTTCATTACTCCTTTTGGGATATTTAAAGCTTATAAAAAGTATTGTTTTCCAGGCAAAAACGTTAAAAATGTAACCGCAATAGATAATTACATTTAAAAATTTAGTAATTTGTCGTTTTATTGATATCAGAAATTTAAAAAATGTCACACTTAAGGTTTAATAATTAATTACTTTATAAATGTAACATTTGTGTTTAAATGTACAGGCAAATAACACAATAACTAGATCAGCTGTCCGATTATTAAAAGCACGTAGTTAGATATTTTACTAATAATAAATCAGCTGTTAATTGTAAATACAAAAATACTATACAATTTACCACAACGGTTTGAATTCCTTAATTCCTTTTTGAATTATTAATCCCTACTTGAAGTAGTAAAATGACACAAAAGTAGGTTTAAGCTTCAAATTGAAATATATGTTATGAGCGTACGTTGAAAGGTTCTCTCAAACAAAGGGCGAGCTTCTAGACAAAAATAAATAACGTGGGGAATTTTTAAGATTTTATAATTTGTAATTTTTAACAAACTTAAAATGAGGAAATGATAAATTTTATATTTTTGGGAATGTTTGGGCTTCAAATTTGTCATGAGCCTAACTGGTGACGCCCAAACTAATTGATCTTACACAAATTTCTCCCATTTAAATAACATGGCGTAATTTTAAAATGTCAGTTGTTAAAATAAACTCAATTTATTGGATTTTTATATTTTGCTGTAACTCTGCAGTGTAAAACGAATAAAATGACACTTTTTTTACAAATTGGTAGAAAAATACCGACGTAATAGACCGATAATGTACTTTACCAACGATAATTCAATAATTACAAAGCAAACGCATAAAAAACGCATACGGTACACATGAAGCACAAACCTATAATAACGGTCGTTACACAATTAACATTGATAATTCAATAATTACGATAATTATACAATAATTCAATAATTTACATAAAACAGGAAATCTATAAGAGATATAGAAGGTACTGTAAGCGGCGTAAATGTTCTAAATTTTTAGATCTTTCGATTGAGCTATCAACCAACCTCGTCCTTTTTTATTTTTTCAAATAAATAAAAAAAATGAAAAAAATGCATAAAATTAGAATTTTTATAGCCTTGAATGTTAAAAAAAAAATCATTGCTTGATGACATATCTAGAGATAAAAAATAAACACATTTTTTTTTAAATCTTTACAATCGGTCCATTAGGAGAGGCTAGGCGATTGGAAATAAGTTTTCGACAAAAATCATTTAATAATATAGATTATTATTTGAAAATATAATTAATTATAACAAAATACTACGAGATGCTCTTCTCTTTCAGTTATTGTTTTCTCACTTTAAAATAGGATTTACAAAACTTTTATAAATTAACGAAATGATTTATAAACGCAATAAAAAACAAATACTAAAATATACTTTATTATTAAAACTAATTAATAAAAACGTGAATCCAGAATAAATAAATAGAATAGCGTGATCGGACCAATGGAGAGCATAGCATTTGTTTACGTTTACGCATCGACAAAACTATTTGGTCTCTGTGAAGTTGACACTATGGGCGGGCACGTAACGTACAGTCCCAATAAAGAAGGTACAGTCCGCGCGGCGATGCTGCTGGCGGTACCTGTTGGCCTCGATCCAAACTAGGCATTTTCGACTGTTGAAAAGTGTTACCTCTGATACCATGGGGGTTTCGCTTCTTATAGTGTTGTTTCTTCAATGCTTCCAGTCAAAAACATGCTTCCGGTTGTTGGATTTTTTTGGCTAACGAACTCGTCCGAGCGACGTAGACAACCAACATGTGTACCAAATTTGAACCAAATCGGACTTAAAATGCGGCCGTTAGAGTGCGAACACATATATACATATATATATATATATATAGTCTATATATACATACATATATATGAATTTTAATGACACCCAAAAACGTGTTCTAGGGACCATGATCGGTGCTCATTTGCTACTCCCGACCTTGGGTCTTACCATAAAGGCCACTGCAATAGCTCATTTTTCCTATGGAAATTCGCTAATAAGTATGGCTCCCAAACCAGCCTACAACGACGTAAAGGATGCGGGAACTCGCATCTCTTTGGTTTTCTCATGGCCTACCCACGTATTATCCAAGGTCTGCCCGGTTCCAATTTCATTTCATTTCATTTCATTTTTTACTCATTCAATTCATTCAATTGACTCGGATAATCACGGTTCTACTGTGATAAGACTTAAAATTGTTCACTAGGAGTCTAGAGTAAAGTATTTCATGTAAAAGAAGGGCCCTCATGTGACCAATGAGAAATAAATTTCTTTAGGTGGAGTCTAGTGCACGGTGTGCTTCAAAATGGATATCGGAATTTTAAGGCGAAACCAAGCAGCGCATGAGCTGGGGCTGAGATGGAAACAAATTCTTCTAATATATTTCTTAAAAGCAGGTAGAGCTATCCACCGCCTTCGTGAGGAGACCAATTTCCTAAACAAATAGTCGACTGAAACCCTAAAACATATAATGTTGGAAATTCGCTTAACGCACCTAAACAAATAGTCGACTGAAACCCT
>JAGFPH010018626.1:5281-16144 GCA_018207615.1 Philaenus spumarius
ATTGGTTAGTTGGCAGATTTCGTGACGTCACGTTTCACCTGGGGGGTAGTTTTCCGGGGGGTAGTATTCCGCATCCCCATATTTGACTGAATCAACAAAAAAGTGAGACCTACACCTCGGAACCAGAATCTAATGTTTCGGAACCTTCAAAAAGTGAACCATGTAGGCCTACTTCAAAACTGTACACTGACACCAACATATCTTTGGATGCCACAAATGATTAGCCCAATGTAAGTAAAAGCAAATTTGCATCTACGCGCGCTGACAACGCTATTGAATTAAACGTTGAACCGGACAGTAATATAGTCGCGTCAAATTGGCATGGACGTTTCCCATCGGGTGCTTTTAAAAAATAGTGCACGTCGATTTCAAAAGAACGGTGCGATGTTCTTGTACGTGGGCACCAAATTTGGACCAAATCGGACGTAAAATGCGGCCGTTAATATATAAGTTTTAATGACAACCCAAAACGTGTTATGAGGACCGTGATCGGTGTTCATTGACTACCACCCGACCTTAGCACTCACCGTAAGACTGCAAGACTGCATTAGCTCATCTTTGCTATGGAATTTCGCTAATAAACTCCATATAGTTTTTTGAAGGCATGCGCTGTATCAAAACACTACTTAAGATGTTAAGGTAGTGGTATACATTAAGTTTTACATTGTTTTCTTTAACATAGGCCTGGATCGCCAGGATTATGTCCCCTCAGTATATTTGACAAAAATAAAACATCTAAAATGATTACAATTTCAGCTCCGTTCGTTTCGACTCATAGTGTAAATAATGCCTCCTAGATAGTAAAGTAAAAGTCATTCATCTCTCGTCAAGGAGGCAGCGTCACTTTCCCCGTCGTCATTGAACTTGACCTTCCACAGCCTTCACGATTATACAACCAGGAATGAGAACCGTTTATGTACACAGGATTTAGCCTTGTCAACGCGATAAAGTAGGTCTTGGTTAGAGATCAGCTGATGTTGTGCTTTTAAACGTAACTGTCATGAGGTCTTTCACTAAAGGACCGCGTACGATTTCAAACTCCCAGAGGGCGCACAGAGGTACTGACACCGAAATTTGTAATCCAACAAGGTAAAACCTTACTGTATATGAACGCGAAAAGAGGGGGGTGCTTCAAGTTTCAAACATATTTTATTAATCCGTCTCCTTACAAACACAATACAACAAAATTATATGGACAAACAAGTTAGGCGAACAACGGCGAGACGTCCCGTGCGTTATCATCTCATTTAATCCAAAAATGTCTTATTCGAACTCTGCGCCTGCGCTCCCCGAGTTTACCCGAACCTGAATCGGAATCAGCCGAAAAGCGTTACATGGCGAGACGGTCCACGCGTCATCAGCTCATTTAAACACAACAAATCTATAACAATTGCTTTTATTAATATTAAAATAAAGTACAACCAATTCAAGGGTAATTATTTAATCCCATTGCTTACTACAGGGTGACAATTAATTAAGTCTGGAAACGGTTTAATATTTCGTAAATACTGTAAGGAAAATTTAAAGGGAAGATTGAGGAACCTACTCTATGTTAAAATACTATTTTATTAAAATTTCAACAAAATTATCCGCCATTTTAAAAGTAACTTTGTTTTTTTTAAATAAGAAGGCGGTCATGTGATACAGTATATTATTTCGATGTAGAATTTAAAGAAAAAACAACGCTGAAATTTGCACATCCATAAATTTAACCGATTAAAATTGGCGGTAATTTTTTTTTTAGATAATAATTATTCTTTTTAGATTTATAATTAAATAAGCTTTCAAACAACATGCCACCCAACGATACTTGGGAGTATTTACAATTGATTTAAAGCCATTTTGATCAATATAATTTGAACAACTTACCGTCATCAGTAGTCAAATTTGCCGTATGTACACGACGGCCGTTTCGGCTATTCAGCCATTATCAAGTGGTTTGGAGGAAATACTCCGTTGTCATGGAACACTTAACACTTAACACATAACACAAAATTCACAAAACATTTAAATAATTTAAAAATCACATTTGTTAAAAAACAGTAGTCGGAATGGCGAATAACAAGATAAGCCATTTTGATTTTTTCAAAATTGATTATGAGTGGTTCGACCAAATATCGTTGTGCGGCATATCGTTTGAAAGGTTATTTAATTCGGAATCCCAAAAGAATAAAAATTAATACTAAAACAAAAATAGTACAGCAAAATGGGGCGAAATCGGAAAACACGATATTCCAAAAGATATGGATGTGCAAATTTCACCGTTGTTTTTCTTGAAATTCTACATCGAAACGATGTATCGCATAACCACCTTCCTATTTAAAAAAAACAAAGTTACATTCAAAATGGTGGATACATTTTTTGAAATGTTAATAAAATAGTATTTTTACATAGAGTAGGTTCCTCAATCACATCTACCTTCAAATTTTCCTTATATAGGAAATGTTAAGCCGTTCTCAGACTTAATTGTCGCCGTGTATACTACTGACATAACACTGTATAAACTAGCCGTTGGTTTTTTCTTACGAGTTTCTTGCGGGGGCTCAGTAATAGTAGTTTACGCAACGATTGTATTATGAAGGCCTTTAAGCCACGAGTGAGATGTAAGTTGGAACACGAGCGAAGCGAGTGTTCTAAATATCTCACGAGTGGCTTAAAGGCTGAATACAATCGTTGCGTACACTACTTTATCTACGACCAAAAATATACAGGCTATTTGATGTTTGATGTTGATTGTAGATTTAATCATTGAATAAATAGACCAAAGCGAACTAGGTTTCTTATCTTGGGCCAATTCCTCAAAATACGCAATGAAAACATTCTCGGAAAACGAACTAACACCATTTCCAGTTTTCCACTCCATAAACTGGTTATAAACCTTTTCATAACGAAATTTAGATTTTTCTGGCAACAAATTGTTCAGAGCCGAATTTGCTTTTGTATTAATTTCCTCTGGATTTAAACAAAATTCATCACTATCACTCATGTTTGCGGAATGCGTCAACTCACGTTTGAGGTTAGTTACAATAACACACTAACATCCAGAACGTATGGGTACAATCAGCTGATGTACGAATAGCGTTATTTTTATTACAACTCTACTTCCGTCAAATGACGAGCTCTCATTGGTCTAGAGCCTATTATGTAAAGTGACTCCTGTTAGGTAATGATATCATTACTTAATCGGGTTGGCTTTTGGTTTGTAATGTACCTCTTTCTGATGTTACTTGTAATAGCGTTATTGGTGTTTATTGCAATGGTCGTAGATAAAAACTATTACACAACTGCAAACAATGCTTGTTAAGAAGAAACAAGTTTAAGACAATGGAATATTCTCAAAAACATATACAAATACCTCTTAAGGGGAGCAACGTGATTTTTTTTCAAAAAATCAAATTTTTGTTTTTTGCATTTCTAAATAGTTTGGAATTTCAGCTTTAAAATGATATATAACACTAAAAATAAAGAGTACTAGCTGACCCGTGCGAAGCATTCGCATTCTAACTTACTTAAATCCCACTTAATTAAAGTATACACCGTAGGCCTATATTTAGTATCGTATAGTGCGGTTTTTAGTGCGTCGTGGGCATAGGTGAGGGTTGAAGTAAAGAATAGATGTGTAACCACGCTTACAATTAATTAAAAATAGCAATGTAGTGGCGTAACGGCAGCTCTCCAGCTGGGTATTGTTATCATCAGTGTTGCCAACGCCAGGAAATATCCCTACAACTTATTTGATCTTACATCACTGTTACTTTCGGATTCTTTTTTTTTATATATATATAGTTGCATTTTGTATATTTTTCCGGAGTAGCGGTTAAGGAAAGCTTTAAAATGATGCCTCATTCATGTAATTTGATGATGTATTAAGTAAGTTATAGCGCATCGACAAAAAAATGGTCTTGAGAAATAATATATGTGATTTTTCATTAAGTAATAAAATAATATATCCGAGCATGCACGAACGCTTCGCGCGACTAGAGTGAAGCTACTGCTGTACTCTGTCAATAAAGATTTTGTGTCCCGATATAAATATTTATTTTGTATAGTATCAACTTCGAATAGCAATCGAGATATCTAGATGGCAGTGATTTCTACTGCTGCTGTTTAGCGGAATTGTTTTCTGCTGAAATCAGCTGTAAATGGATTTGTTGATGGCGTTACTAAGAGTAAGTAGCTTACATGTTTCACTAGAGCGTCATGTTTATTTATTGATTCCCGAAAATGCTTTTTTTATATGTTTAGGTACACTCGTTGGTTTTCTAAGTAGCTGGGACACATAGGCATAACCAGGACGACCATATGGTGGGGGGGGGGGGTTTACAATAACCGTTTATGGAAATTTTTTAAAAATTAAGATGCAAAATAACACTTTTTAGGCTTCCCACAAATACTTTAAAATGGTATACGTATGTATAATTTTCCACTTCTAATTAATTGTGATTCAGGCCTACTTTAGAATAGCAACCATGACTTATCCCCCGCCTCACTTTCCGTGCGCTGACTAACCCCATAGGCTTGGAACACACACCGCGTTTTTTTGTCGGCTGCGGATTAGTTACCGTCGCCGCTCATAAAACTTAAAGTGTGCACACAGGGCGGTAAAAATGGGCCGTCTAAAAGCCTCATTGGGATTCTTTAAACTGAAGTGCCTGGTTCATCAATCACGAAGTGTGTTATGGAATATATTATTTCGTTTAATGTTTTATTGATATGAACAGAGAATAATTCTCGCTTTACTGTTATTCCATCTCCGATTGAAAACTAAGCAAGAAATATATACTTATTTGTGTTCATACAGTCAATAAATAAAAGAAGATTTTGGAGCATTCTACACTGTGTTTCCTGATTTGAGGAACTAGAAGAAGCATTTTTAAATTATTTAAGAATGTCGGTTTCGTCATTTGACGAACACAACCCGCGACTAAAGGATAGTATTCTACGGGAAAAATACTAAAATAAGGAAAATTTGCGCGCATTTGGTCACGTTCGCCACTGTTTCGGGGGAGACGGTGGAAAATCCGTCGATTGTAGTGGCAGCGAGCGGCTGCACAGCTACCGTCAGCAGTAAATAAACCGATCGTTTATTTTTCCGAACAATGTGTATGCTCTAATACTCTCTTTCGCGCCACTGTTGATATGATGGCGACGTCAAATATACCGTGGCGGACGACAACTCCGTGTGTGTTCCAGGCCATACACTATACTGCATCTATATATATAAAAGCCAAAACCCACTGACTCACTGACTCATTGACTCACTGACTCACTGACTCACTCATTACGATTTCTCAAAAACTACCGAACGGATTGGAATGAAATTTGGTATGTAGCTTCCTCTAGGGCCACAGGTGCTCACCAAGAAAGGGTTTGAAAAAATTCGAAATTTTAGGGGGGTTTGGGAGGTTCAAAGTTATTAAAAAATTACTACTTCAAAACTACCGAACGGATTTGAATGAAATTTGGTATGTAGCTTCCTCTAGGGCCATAGGTGCTTACTAAGAAAGGGTTTGAAAAAATTCGAAATTTTATGGGGGTTTGGGGATCAAAGTTATTAAATCACGATTTCTTCAAAACTACCGAACGGATTGGAATGAAATTTGGTATGTAGCTTCCTCTAGGGCCATAGGTGCTCACTAAGAAAAGGTATGAAAAATTTCGAAATTTTAGGAGGGGTTTGGGGGGATCAAAGTTACTAAAATCATAATTTAAGATCTTTAATTATTATGACAATAGTGCTTTTATTATTTAAGATCTATATATATAAAAGCCAAATACCACTCACTGACTGAGCCACTTAAAAAGAATACAATTACGTTAAAAAGACTGAAAATACCAACCACCACGGGCAACGCCGTACGGGTCAGCTAGTTGTATGTAACATAAAGTGCCAGTGACCAATTCGGCTAAAGATAATGTCAGCAATATATTGTAACTTGACATTTGCAAAGGTGTTGAAAACAAATTACTCTTAAGAGCGTATTTTAATGTAAACAGAGTACGAAATATTTTTTACAATGGGGGGGGGGTTGTAACCCCCAAAAACCCCCCTGCTTACGCCTATGCTCGAACGAGTCTTTAGCCAACAAAATCCACCCTCCGAAAGCACGTTCTTTTTGTCAGCAAGTAATTTTTTTAAATTTTTCGTATTAAAATGAAACATTTTGTTTTTTTACACGACCCTACAGCCCGTCTAGTTCCCTCAAAATCGGTCAAAACGTAAAAGTTCCCGGTTTAAATCCTCGTAGGGATTTTACAGTGGGTGCAGCTTTTGACCTCAGTGTAAACTCGCAAAGCGCCGATCATAATCCCTAGAACACGTTTTGGGGTGTCATTAAAACGTTGTATATATGTGTTCGTACTCTGCGGGATTTCAGTCCGATTTGGTCCAAATTTTTTACACAAGTTGGTTGTCCAAGTCGGTCGGATGATTTCGTTGGCCAACAAAATCCATCGACCGGAAGCACGTTTTCTGACAGGAAAAAATAGATTTATTGTACTAAAATGAAACGTTTTTAAATATTTTATAAAAAAAATAAATAAAATGTAGGATATTATTCTGCACATTTTGTTTTTTACCCTTATATCTTGTCTGGTTCCCAAAAACCGATTAAAATGTAAAATACCATTAAAGTAACCTGTTAAAATCTAAGTAGGCCGACGGGCGGGACCATCGCGAAGCAGTACATAATCCAAAGCATCGCTTAAGCTGGAGCAAAAGGCATGATGCAAACAAATTCCACTAATATTTTTCGTTCACGTAGGCAGCTATTCAGCACCTTCGAGAGTAGACCAACTACCCAGATAGTTGGTTGAAACCCTAAAATATATAAACTTAGTTTTGAAAATTCGCTCAACTCACGTCAGCTGTTCGACTGCGTGATCGAATGATTTGATTTCCTATAGCTATTTTGTTTACAGGTCAAATTACGCTCACAATGAGCAAACAAGTCTAAAGGGGGGCAACGTTCCCTATGTTCGGCTATGTTAACGTAGGTACATTTTTCTCATGAGCCAATAGAGATACAGCTATGAAATTTTGTACACTTGTTATATGGAACTTGTTACATATTCTAGCCAGAGGGATTTATTATAATTTTTTTTACTATATATATAATTTTTTTTAAACCATTACAACTAATTTTTTTTTGTATTACAAAATGTTTATATAAATAAAAATATATTAGGTTTAAAAAGAAAATCCCTGGTGTGTTTGTATAAAGTATGCATTCAAGTGTGTGTGCCAATTTTTATTATTGTAGCTTCAATGGTTCATGAGAAAAATCTACCTAAACATATAAAAAAAGCATTTTCGGAAATCAATAAAATAAACATGACGCTCTAGAGAAACATGTAAGCTACTTATAGTCTGTAGTCTCGTGACCCTCGGTCTACCTGAGACAGGCCCGGGTAATTCACCGACGTCCGCAGATGTTTTCCTAATTAGTCACCTTTTAGCTTCCCCACTAGCTTAAGTAACTTTTTTTACCCGAATCATAATTTCCGAAATTTTATCAAAAATTTGAGAAGTACATAAAAAAAGTAAGATCAACGATACTAAACAAGGGCAAATTTGATAAAAAAAACAAACAATATTGAGGTAATAAGAAATATAGATAGTCTGTTTAAAGCTTGTAATAATAAAGTTGGTTTTCTGTAACAATATGACAATGAAATTACATTATATATTACAAAAATAATAAATATTAACTATATACATTAACTACTGTACTACAAACTTATAGGCATAATACAAATAATATTTTTAAAAAATTTTAACGTGGAATATCTTGAAAACCGTTAACTTTACAAAAAATTTACAAGAGCCAAAATATTTTCCTTTTTTAACGACAGACAAAATTTTCCTTTTTTTTGTAGTTTCAGTAGGTCAAAGGAAACCTTAGTTATTTTTTAATTTTTTAAAAATAATTAATAACTCAAAAGCAATTGGAGATATTTTTATGAAACTTGGTATACACTTTAACTCTATGGCTATAAACATTTTCAAAAAATATCTTTGATCAGACTCTTTAAGTTTCAAAATGGCGACCGCCAAATTAAAATTGTTAAATGGCCGCCATTTTGATATTTATTAACCAATTTTTCCAATTAAAGTGTCGTTCGATTTAAAATGAAAAGGGCTTCAAATTTATTGTTTAGTAAAATTTTGTTTTAGTAGCTGGTTTTCATGAAATTATAAATGACCTGATTATGTTTAGCGAACGGTACATTTATACCTTAGAATCCGAGTACATATATCAAAAGAAATTAAAGATTTTTATCATACCTGATTACTCCAGAGTTACCACTCCCATGTCAGGATCGTTGTCACTATCGAAATCACTACCATCCGAGTCACCAGGTGCCAAAGTAATAAAAGATATTGAAATATTATTTTTGTATCTTATAATGAAATTTCATTGTCATATTGTTACAGAAAACCAACTTTATTATTACAAGCTGTAAACAGATTACCTATGTATTTCTTATTACCTCTATATTGTTTCTTTTTTATCAAATTTGCCTTTTTTTAGTATCGTTGATCTTATTTTTTATGTACTTCTCAAATTTCTGATAAAATTTCGGAAATTATGATTCGGGTAAAAAAGTTACTTAAGCTAGTGGGGAAGCTAAAAGGTAACTAATTAGGAAAACAGCTGCGGGCGTCGTACTGTATATTGCCGGCGAATGGCGAAGGCCTGTCCCAGGTAGACAGAGGGTCAGGAGACAGGTTACTTCATACAGACTATACTCTTAGTAACGCCATCAACAAATCCATTGACAGCTGATTTCAGCAGAAAACAATTCCACTAAACAGCAACAGTAGAATTCACTGCCTTCTAGATATCTCGATTGCTATTCGAAGTTGATACTATACAAAATAAATATTTATGTCGAGACACAAAATCTTTATTGACAGAGTACAGCATTAGCTTCACTCTAGTCGCACGAAGCGTTCGTGCATGATCGGATATATTATTTTGTTACTTAATGAAAAATACTCTTTATTTTTAGTGTTATATATCATTTTAAAGCTGAAATTCCAAACTATTTAGAAATGCAAAAATCAAAAATTCCATTTTTTGAAAAAAAATCACGTTGCTCCCCTTAAGAGGTATTTGTATATGTTTTTGAGAATATTCCACTGTCTTAAACTTTTTTGTTCTTAACAAGCATTGTTTGCAGTTGTGTAATAGTTTTTACTGCTCCTCCGCAAGAAAATTCGTAAGAAAAAACCAACGGTTAGTTATACAGTGTTATGTTAGTAGTATACAGGGTGACAATTAAGTCTGAGAACGGTTTAATATTTCGTATATAAGGAAAATTTGAAGGTAGATGTGATTGAGGAACCTACTCTATGTAAAACTACTATTTTATTAAGATTTCAAAAAATGTATCCGCCATTTTGAATGTAACTTTGTTTTTTTTTTAAATGGGAAGGTGGTCATGTGATACATCGTTTCGGTGTAGAATTTCGAGAAAAAATGACGGTGAAATTTGCACATCTATATCTTTAACCGATTAAAAATGGCGGCCAAAAAACAACGGAATCTTGTTTTCTGATTTCGCCCCATTTTGCTGTACTATTTTTGTTTTAATATTAATTTTTATTCTTTTTGGATTCAGAATTAAATAAGCTTTCAAACGATATGCCGCACAACGATATTTGGTCGAACCACTCGAAATCAATTTGGAAAAAATCAAAATGGCTTTAAATCAATTGTAAATACTCCCAAGTATCGTTGGGTGGCATGTTGTTTCAAAGCTTATTTAATTCTAAATGTAAAAAGAATAATTATTATCTAAAAAAAAAAATGACCGCCAATTTTAATCGTTTAAATTTAATTTTAATGGATGTGCAAATTTCACCGTTGTGTTTTCTTTAAATTCTACATCGAAATAATATACTGTATCACATGACCACCTTCCTATTAAAAAAAAAAAAACAAAGTTACTTTTAAAATGGCGGATAATTTTTTTGAAATCTTAATAAAATAGTATTTTTACATAGAGTGGGTTCCTCAATCTTCCCTTTAAATTTTCCTTATTTACGAAATATTAAACCGTTTCCAGACTTAATTAATTGTCACCCTGTAGTAAGCAATGGGATTAAATAATTACCCTTGAATTGGTTATACTTTATCTTAATATTAATAAAAGCAATTATTATAGATTTGTTGTGATTAAATAAGCTTTTTGGCTGATTCCGATTCAGGTTCGGGTAAACTCGGGGAGCGCAGGCGCAGAGTTCGAATAAGACATTTTTTGATTAAATTAGATGATAACGCATGAGACGTCTCGCCGTTGTTCGCCTAAGTTGTTTGTCCATATAATTTTGTTGTATTGTGTTTGTAAGGAGACGGATTAATAAAATATGTTTGAAACTTGAAGCATCTCTCCTCTTCTCGCGTTCATATACAGCCGCTCCGCGTAAGGTTTTACCTTGTTGGATTACAAATTTTATTGTTAGTACCTCTGTGCGCCCTCTGGGAGTTTGAAATCGTACGCGGTCCTTTAGTGAAAGACCTCATGACAGGTTACGTTTAAATCTTACACAACATCAGCTGATCTCTAACCAAGACCCACTTTATCGCGTTGACAAGGCTAAATCCTGTGCACATAAACGGTTCTCATTCCTGGTTGTATAATCGTGAAGGCTGTGGAAGGTCAAGTTCAATGACGACGGGGAAAGTGACGCTGCCTCCTTGACAAGAGATGAATGACTTTTACTTTACTATCTAGGAGGCATTATTTACTCTATGAGCCGAAACGAACAGAGCTGAAATTGTAATCATTTTAGATGTTTTATTTTTGTCAAATATACTGAGGGGACATAAACCTGGCGATCCAGGCCTATGTTAA
>JAGFPH010018627.1:0-16143 GCA_018207615.1 Philaenus spumarius
ATAATATTTCATAGAATAATAAAAGGTGTTGACCTGTTAATTTATAATTGGCGCCCAACGTGGGTGGCATGATTATATTATTAAACAATATATACCAGCTTGAAACCAATTAGGCTAATACCCCAAAAACTTAACAAATATAGATAGATATTTATGTTAGGCCTAGTTAAATTTCAGACCTATAAATTATTATCTGTTAGTATTTAAGTATCACATTTAATTTCAAGATCTGTATTTATGTTCGTTAAGCTAACCTAATTTAAAATAATTTATATTTGTAACACTATCCTTTTACTAATAACAATAACTGTACTTACCTATAAATTGGAGCAAAAATGAATCCTTCAGAAGAAGAACAACAAAGCTATAACCTGAGGCCTAAAATTACACAAACGAAAAAGGCTAGGGAAAGTCAATTAGCTACCCTTAGACAACCAAATGCCATCGAAACAACTGAACCCACAGATAGGGAAACCGAAGTTAGTGTAGACCCTACAAATACCGAATATAATACACAAATAGAGACACAAAGCACTACTACTACTAACCTATTAGAACAAATGACTTTTTTGATAGCCAATTTACAGATAAATTTAGAAGAAAAATTGAAATCAAACCAAACCGAAATTCAACAACAAATAGAAGTTAAATTAGGGCAGAATGAGGCTAACTTAAAACTAAATTTTCAAGAGGTTCAATCCGAAATTGAACAATTAAAAGAATGCATGGCCATGCAAATCACCCATGTCGAGAATAAATTCACAGAAAAATTGACCGATATAAAACAAACTATCCACAATAATAGCCAGAAAATTAATGAATTAGAGGTCAAATTAGATACTACAATTAATAGCCAAAGTTTAGACGAATCATTAAACAGACAAGAAACTTTAATAAATGAAAGAATTGAGGCCAATAAGAATAATGTAATTAGAGAAGTACAAAATTTAATTGCAGAAATCCCCAAAAGTAATAATAATAATAGTAGCCTACCACCAATAAACGTAACCTGTGGAGCCAGCGGACACGACATTAGCAGCTCAATAAACCCTATACTGCCTAAATTTAACGGGAGACAAGCAAACCCAAACGACTATTTGTATAGGTTAAGTAGATACTACGAACGCTTAACAACCAGAAAAATAGGACAACCCGGTGATCAACAAGACTGCCTCTTCGATATAATCGAAAATAGCTTAGAGGGAAGTGCGAGCCGATGGTGGCAGTTAATAAAAAACGATATTTCCAACTTCCAACAGTTTTGCGACGAATTCCTTTCAAAGTTCTGGAATAGAGACATCCAAAAAGGATCACGCCAGAAGCTAGAGTATGAACAGTACCGACCAGGAGGTAAACTCACTAGAAGTGAATACTTTATAGAGCGAGTCCTAACGATGAAGTCAATGATCCCACAACCTCCCGAGGAAGACATCATAGCCACACTGGTGGAGCATTTCGATAGGAGGATACAGGACGCCCATAGAGTACAAAACATAATCTCAATCAAAGAATTTGCAGACTTGCTACAGCGGGAGGACACCGAAGAAGCCAATGCCGAAATACGACGCAGAAACACCGCTAGTCCCAGAGAAGGAGCAAACCATATAACAACTCGACCATATCCACCATTCCAACGCACCAACAACATTCAGTACAATGACAGAGGAGCAACACACCGGAATAACACACCACAGAATAACACAATACAAAATCCTAGGAATCATCCCTACCGAAACCAAGCTGGATTACAACCAACCCAAAGACCTGCCTACCACAACGGACAACAGATATATCATAACAACAGATACACACCCAGAGTTACATATGATAGACAACCAGGTCCGATACCAACCAACTTCAACCAACAGAACAGAACAACATATCACCAGCAACGAGAAACATCTTACCCTACGAGGGAACAGCAAAAGGTCTGCCAGATGATTGCCGCTACTACAAGGCTACCAACACTAACCAAATCTGACTCTGAACCAGAAATCGACCCAAATCAGACCGCGTTAAACGCCAATGCACTGGTTTAGGTCTAACAAAAATCGAAATTCATGGCCACACAAGTGAAGCTGAAGAAGAAGAAGACATCAGCAGTCCACTAACCACTCCAGTGCAAGGAAATAAATACGAAATCGGAAATAGGCCAGCAACAGAAAGGGAAAAACCACACGAACATGGACTTATAATATCCAATTTATATTGCGACGGAAAATTCCTATTACAAGAAGACGACCTTGGAAATAACAAGCCACTTACAAGCTACAAATGCCCAATAATAAATGTAAAACTTAATGGAATCAGCACCAACACCCTACTCGACACAGGTAGCAATATTACTTGTTTATCTGAGATGTGGTTCCTGAACAACAAGAATAAATTAGGCCAATTTGAACAATTACCTGTCAACAATACTTTCATAACAACTGCCTTAAACAATAAATCCAAACGAATTTCACAAATAATTATGCTAAAAGTAGAAATAGAACAATTCGAGTTTGATATACAATGTGTGATTGTACCATATCTGATTAAAGAATGCATTTTCGGGATAGACACAATAATGAATATGAAGATGGAATTAAACTTCGACGACAATAAAATTAAAATAACAAACTCAAAGGGAGAAATATTAGAATTGAAGTTGGACTGTGAAGAAAATGAAGGAATAAAATGCAGAATAGTATGCTACGATGATATAGAATATGAGAATGATAATCAAACCCTAACTAATAATAATGAGAATGAAAACAATCAATTCAGTGAAATAATAAATATGTTTAAGGCAAATGAAAAATTAGATGACATTCAACAGATGCAAATGGCCAATTTAATATTCAGATACAAGACAAACGCGCCGCAAAATTTAATTCGACACACAAAATCACAACTTTTGAAGAAAATGAATTAGTCTTAATAAAATCATTTCCCCAATCAAGCCTAGGCTATGGCGAAACTGCCAAACTCTTTACCATCTATGTCGGACCATTGAGAATACTCAAACGAATTGGAAAATCCATCTACACCTTAATCGACGACCATCAGAAAACTTACGGACCTTACCACATATCGTTATTAAAACCGTATCACCAACCAATGCCGATACAAAACGGAGAAGAAAGTGATAAGTGAAAATAAATTTGTATATATGTGTACCCCTAACCAAAACTATAATCTTATTTGAACTATATATAAGTCCCAAACCCAGTCCCACCAAGTGCAAACTATAAACTACATGCTATGAAGAACCTACCCCAACGTCCCAGTGTATATATACAAAAACAGCGAAGACCCAATAACGAAAACAATGTTCCCCATAAAAACTATAATCTTATTTGAACTATACATAAGTCCCCACCCCTATAAATAACCAACAAGTGCAATCAATAACCATGTAAGCCTACTCAGATGCTATAATGATGTTTTAAAGAGCAATGCAATTATAGAATAGTATTAGAATTGTATTGACCATGTTAGATTTAAAATTTATTAATGTTCCATGTTAGTTTTAAGTTATTTCATTGTTACAAGTTCTAAGTTAAAAGAAAGATGTTATTTGTGCTTCACAAAATGATTTTGGACTCAGTACCTTCGCCAAAACCAGTTTGAAGGGCATTATAACAGCACAAATCCCATCAATAAAAGAAAAACAACAAATTAGGAACAGCTGATACAGCCTACACTAATAGAAGTTTGACCCATATCTAAAAAAGGTGCTAACTTGAGGCGGCTGAATAGTTTTAAAATCAGACGATTTACATAAAAGGACCTAAAACAACAGCAATCAATACCAATAGGTCTAGACGACAGAAAATGCGCATAACTTATTATTAACAAACCACCCACGTATTGATTAATATCAAAAAACTTTGTAAAATACAGGGAACCAAAAAGTCGCTATCTTGAGACCGGCACGACAGGCCTAATTGAAAGAGTAAACATCCAGAAATTTATACGTTTCCACACAAATCAATTACCTGACAGCACAATAATAACACTATATTATCTTTATTTAATATCACTCCATCAAATTCCAAGCTTTATTTAAAACAAACCACAGACGAAACTATTTAATAATACCATTTATATTACCAAGGTTGAAAAACACAACACATTAGAACAGAGGAACGATTCACTCCCACGTTCCCATTCTATATTTAGTTATAAATCTCGATGTATTAAATAAAACAATTAGGCTATAGATAACTATGAAATTCCACCATTTATAATTATTTGTATGTAAAAAAAAAAGAAAAAACATTTGTAAATTGTGATAAACACTAGAGAATATTATGTAAGAACAAAAAGTTTAAGCTAATTTAGAGGTTTTACGGTCCGAGCCGGCCATTGCCGATGACGTCATCTCCTGTATCAAATAAGCTGGTATATATTAACGTGATTAAAATCAATTGTAAACCATTTGAATAATATCTAATTAACAAAAAATTAAATCTTATAAACGGTACGAATATAAGAAATAACTAGTGTTGATCCGAATTAATAACTACTTCGAACGTCAACAAAAAACCAGTACTGAATGTTTCGGCGTAGTAGACCGAACAAGATACAGCAAGCGGAAGAATTTTACATCGTACTAGGTATTAATGCGCCAAGAGACCGCGTCCTTTTCAAAAGGGTGAAATGTTAGTGGGTTGAGAGTCTTCAAGAAGTAAAGAAGCCAAAGTGTGCCAACGAAGTTTCTATCGGTATTTATACCTTAAAAACAATTATTAGAGTCAGTGTTAATAAAAACCAGAGACTGGTATACTCTGCCCATAAATAATTCGAACTTTTCAAAGCCAAAACAGGATATAAGGCCTAAAATAACCAATTTTTATTTAGCAACAGAACTGATGCAAGGCCCATTCATTTGTTTGATTTCAACTTCAATTTACCAGAATCATAAATGCGTAATTATAAAATAATATAATCATGCTAGCCGAGTGCCTACCCCGAGGTTAGATTAATAAATCGTCTGTATGTTTTGATCAAAAGTACTTATTTTAAGACTGAGCTAAGCCTGAGGGCATATTTATATACAAAACTTGTTGTGCTAAGTTTGATGAACATTGAAAAAGGGGTCTAAGTCCCATAATTATCTACATGGTATATTAATAATTGTACATCAAAAACGTCCAATAAAGAATTAAATCATTGTGTTAATGTTAACTTCATCTTTGTTTAACTCTCCTTTAGTAATAGATAAATATATAGAAATTAAGAATCCACAATAACAGTTACATTTATATATTCCAAATTATCCGATTGGTTTGAATTTAGTAGGGCCAAGAGGCAATAATATTTCATAGAATAATAAAAGGTGTTGACCTGTTAATTTATAAGTATTTTGTATAAATGATGTACTGTATTTCTGATGTGTATCTAATCCGCCTGTGATTTTTCAAGGGGATTTACTACTAATATATAATACAGCCGCTTTGGGCACTTTTCTTTAGCTGTCGAACCAGGCTTAGTTCAGGTCACGGATACTAGAATCTAGTATCCGTGGTTCAGGTAAAGTATATTACTGTCATGCCTAGCTTCGGTCAGGTAAATAAGGAAAACATATTACAGCAGCTGTCGTAACTGACTTCGGTCATGTAAATAAGGAACAAATGGTTATATTTAACATACATATAAGTTAAATAAAATAATTTATAAATGTCGTACAAGACTAAGTTTATGTAAATAAGTGAAACTTTTTTATAGCTGTCGTACTTGTCAGGTAAATAAGGAACACATTTTTTTAGCTGTCGTACCCGGCTTCGGTCAGGTAAATAAGGAAAACTTACTACAGCTGTCGTACCCGGCTTTGGTCATGTAAATAAGGAACAGATGTTTATATTTGTCATACCAATTTTTGTATAGCTGTTGTACCCGTCTTCGGCCAGGTAAATAAGGAAAAGTTATTACAGCTGTCGTACCCAACTTCGGTCATGTAAATAAGAAACAGATGTTTATATTTGTCATACCAAATTTTTTATGGCTGTTGTACCCGTCTTTCTTCAGGTAAATAAGGGAAACTTGTTACAGCTGTCATACCCGGCATCGTTCATGTTTTATAACTGTTGTACCCGTCTTCGGTCAGGTAAATAAGGAAAACTTATTACAGCTTTCGTCCCCAACTTCGGTCATGTAAATAAGAAACGGATAGTTATATTTGACATACATAAGTTAAATAATTTATAAATGTCGTACCAGACTTAGTTCAGGTAAATAAGGGAAACTTTTTTTTATAGCTGTCTTACCAGTATTCCGTCTGGTAAATAAGGAACATATACTTTTTTAGCTGTCGTACCAGGCTTAGTTCAAGTAAATAAGTAAAACTTTTTATAGCTGTCGTGCCCGGCTTCAGTCAGGTAAGTAAAGAAAACTTATTACAGCTGTCGTACCCAACTTCGGTCATGTAAATAAGGAACAGATGTTTATATTTGTCATACCAATTTTTTATAGCTGTTGTACTCGTCTTCGGTCAGGTAAATAAGGAAAGTGAAACTTTTTTATAGCTGTCTCCGTCGCTTCTCTGCAATTATTTAAGGCTCCATCGCACCTTCGCAAATATTTGAGGCTCTGTCTTATCTCCATAATTATTAAAGACTCCGTCGCATCTCCGCAATTATTTAAGATCCTATTAATACATTGATATCTTTAATTTCTCTCTTCAAAATTATGTTTTTCCAAAATTATGGCGCTTAGCGCTTGTTAAACCTCTAGCAAAAAGACCTGGCCCTTCCGATCCTGCTGATTATCGGCCCATTAGTCTGCTCTGTGTACTCTCCAAAATTTTGGAGCGGCTTGTTTATGATCAAGTAATTGAATTCATGAAAACTAATAATCTTTATGACGAGTTTCAAGCAAGGATACAGCACAACAACAGCCCTTTTAAAAATTACAGATGACATTAGGTATGCAATGGACTGGAGGGAAGTCACGTTTCTGACACTATTTGACTATAGCAAAGCTTTTGATTCGGTTATACACGACATTTTGCTTAGCAAACTCAAAAGTTTAAATTTCTCACCACCTTCCTTAAGATGGTTTAAGGCATTTCTTAGCAAAAGACAACAGTGTGTTTTTGGGCCGAATAACTCCCGTTCAGGCTGATTAGAAGTACAAAGAGGGGTCCCGCAGGGATCTGTTTTGGGACCACTGCTTTTTTCTCTATATATACATGATATCTCTTCAAATTGTAATAATTGCAGCTACCATCTCTATGCAGGCGATCTTCAGATGTATAAACACTGTGATGTTCCCAATATAGATGAATGCGTAAGCCTTATAAATAAAGATATTATTTCACTGACTGTTTGGTCAGCTCGTCATGGTATCAAGATTAATGAAGGGAAAACGCAGGCAATTATAATCGGCTACCCACGTTTATTAAAGAATATTGATTTTCGATCTGTGCCTAATATAAAGGTTAATAATATTAACTTAGAATTTAAGGATGAAGTCAAAAATCTTGGTATTTTATTCAATAGAACGCTTACTTGGTCAAACCATGTGGACAATGTGTGCAACAAGGTCTTTTCCTCGCTAAGACAGTTGAGACGCTACAAAATGCTGATTCCCACTAAGGTGAGAGCTCTGCTTGTCGAGTCACTTCTTTTTCCTATATTTGATTATGGTTGTGTCGTTTACAGTGACTTGAAGCCAAAGGTAGCATTAAGGCTCCAGCGGGCACAAAATGCATGTATCCGGTTTATTTTCTCCATAGGTTTTGGTCAACATGTTACTCCTTTTTATAACCAATTGAAATGGCTCAAGCTTTGTTATCGAAGAGATCTTGCTTTGTTGACTGTATTATATAAGTTTTTTAAAACTAATTCTCCATGTTATTTTTCTACATTTTTTAATTTTATGTCTGATATACATAGTGTCAATACACGTTCGGCTTCTAGAATTCTCCAAATTCCCCTCCACCGTACATCCATCTTCAACAAATCCTTTGCAGTTTCAGGTTGCAGATTGTGGAATTCAGTTGTTGCCCAGGTAAGGGAGGGTTCAGGTCTATCAGGGTTTAGATTGAATGTTAGGGGGCAGTTTTTGGCCAAGCAAAGAGAGCGTGTGTGATTTCCTGGTAATACTTTCTTTTTTTTTTATGTTGGATTTACTCCAATTAATTTTATTCTACCTGGCTTTTTGGAATGTCCTTGACGTGGTCACTCATGATTGGTTGATCTACCTAAGGTGGGGAAAGGAGGAGTATTGGTCTGTTTAGTTTATGTTTCATACTTTTTAGGTTTAGTTTAGATTTAGAACCCTCCGATGATGGTAACTTGGTTACTGAAATGTACATCAGGGAAATAGAATAGCTATATCAATATGTCGTAGCGGAGCTACTTCTATTTATCAATAATTAAATTCTTCGTAAGATTCCCCGGCATCGTATATACAGTCCAGCGGAAAAACAAATCAAAAATCACCGAGTAACTTTTTGGCCCTTAAAAGGACCTACTCTTCGTGCGAAACTAACATCATGCAATTCAAACATCAATTCCATCACTTAACTTTTTGGCCCTCAAAAGGGCCCAACATCAGTCAGCGACTTGCGATTTTCCAGTAAATGCCTTTTACGGGAAAACTCGCCTAAACGTCCTCAGAGCCTCACTCTATTACGCCCCGGTCGGTATATTATCTGTCTGGCGAACATAGGCATGTTCGACCGCCAAGGACACGACGATATCGGCCGGCAATCTTCTATAATCTACGTTTGCTTTCCTCGGAAGTTGACACCTCATCTTCCGAGAAAGAGACTAGCTTTATCTCCCCACAACTTTCTCAAGGACCGTTCCGACTACGCACTGCAGATGTCTGGGATACGTCGACACGTTCACCCGCCAAGGACTCTGCGACATCACCGCGAACGGCACCTTCACTTCTACCGTAAAACTTCTCCCCGCCGACAAGACCTTGTCTTACGGGAAAGTTGTTCGGTAATTTCCCGCGAAACATCTGTCGTAATATCTCAATAATCCCCAGTAAATTCAGTTCCCCGGTCACGTAATATATTTAGTGGCAACCGTAGAAACGTTTGCCGAAAACAAACTAAATATATTAACTCTCAAATGGCCGAAACAACGACTTCAAACTTTCTCGGACGCAGTGCGATGAACGCCGAGAAAGTTTGAAGTTACAATCTCCCGCGTAACTTCTTATGAAAATATGCTAAGTCCCCACGCGAACTTAAGAACTTGCAACCGCAAACTTAAGAACGCGCCAACACTTCAGATCTCTACAGTGGTTCGGAACTCGGCAACATTACTATACTGTAATTCGCCGACTACGTCCGCAAAGTGTTAGATTTCGCACCTTCATGTTACTTTTTCGCTGAGAAACTGTATATAACGGGGGGAAATAGTCCAAATTATTATCCTGGATCACCACCAGACCAAGTGAACATCAACTAGCGAACTACCTAGCGAACTATCAAGCCTTCAACTGTCTTTGAGAAAACACTGAAGACCAGGAGACTGCTAACACAAGGGCTAGAGGTACCTTGCCTAGCCAGGACAGGGACTTTGGCCGGAATAGTGCCACCCGGGAAATAGAGAGTTGCGGCAGGATAATTAAAGCCGAAGGAGTGATGGAGTTTTGTCGACCGCCAGGCTGTTTTACGTTAAATAAATTCTATTCGTTACTGCAAAATAAATCTTGTTCTTTCTACGCCAACTTCACAGCGCAACCGGACAGCAGACACAAGAAGACCCGTTCGCGGAAAAGAGGCTAGTCCGGCTAGAACCTCCGCCGTAGCTCCGGCTACGTGTCAGCCGACAATTCTACGCTCTTCAAGCTTACACGGTCCTTCTCAGGGCCGACTTCGTCCAGTAGCCTCTCGATCCAAGACTTTGCAGTCGTCTTGGTGACCGGGTAGTGCGCACCCTACTTAGGGCTACTGTGCTTCGCAAGGATTCTACGTAACGCAACGAAAACGACAGCGCAGCGCTACGCATCGTTCACAGGCTTCACCTGCAATCAAGTGCCCTTCAGGCTCACGTTCCTTAACATATTCGGCCCTTTTCAGGACCGAATTAGCGAGGCTTCACCTCACTGCCCTTCAGGCTACATTTTACCGAGGCTTCACCTCACGCCCTTCAGGCCACGTTTTCGGCCCTTAAAAGGGCCTAAACATTTTAGAAACTTTTGTCGCCAAACTGATCATAGCTACGAACTAATTTTTTATTAAATTCATTCACCGGAGCGACAACAAGTTGAGTGGCGCCCATCGCGTAGGGCTTTTATGAATCTCAGAGGAGATTCACGGATACCACGACCGCAAACATATATTCACACTTCTGGGGGTGTTAAAAAACCCAGTGGCGCCCATGTAAATTCAAACAAGCACAAGAACGATTTTTATTTTTTGCATAAGCAGTTTGTTTTTTTTATCAATTTAAATTCATCAAGTTCAATTTCAATCAATTCATTTCAATTTCAATTTTAAAAGTCAATTTAATTTTTTTTCAAAATGCCGTCAACACGCAGCCAAAGTCGACAATGCTTCGCCACGAACTGCGCTTCGACCAGCGAGAATACAGTTAATTGCACCGACTGCCAGAGAGGCTTTCATAATGTATGTGTAAATAGAGAAGATAACGCCAGTCCGGGAGTGCCGTACCAATGTTCTCCGTGCGCGGAACGCTCGCGACCGTCACCGACACCGTCGACATCATCGCGTACAACGGAGGAACTGGCACAAATAGTAGCCGCAATTATTCAGGCGACACGAGTACCCACAATGGTACCCATTCCGAATTTTAACGGGGATGGCACCGAAGACCCGGAAACTTATTTACAACAGGCCGAAGTCGCAATGCGTACAAATAATCTGCCAACAAGCAGCTACGTCGCAACTCTCAGCGGGCATATACAAGGAACGGCAAAACAATGGCTCGAACAATTCCGCGGAGTCGAGTTATTATGGGACGAATTTAAAGCACGATTTATTGCAAAATTCTCATCTGTGAGCACGACCGCGGCATTAATGTCCGAGCTATATGGCAAACACCAGGGTCCTAATGAACCCGTCAGCGCTTTTATATATAGAAAAATAAGATTATTCAGCAGGTTGACGCCGAACTCTCCAGCGAACGTAAACGCCGCTACGTGCACCGAGCTATTGAATCCGAATATCCGTTCTCGCTTAAGAGCAGCAAGAATAAGAAATCTAGACGAATTAGTAGACATAGCGGCAACAATAGAGAAAGACCTCGGCGAGGAGATTAAGGCGCAACCAACGCGGGTTCAGAAGGAACCCAAGGTGGAGGATAAACCAACGTATAGACCGCCGATGATGCGTCCAATAATGGCACGAAACCAAGGAACTTCGCTACCAAAATGCTACCACTGCCCGGGGTATCATTGGAACGCGAATTGTCCGGAACGAAAACCAACGGAGAAGGCCCCGGGAAACGAAAACAGGTCTGGACGTACGCCCGCCGTACCGACCTCCCGGAAGTAATCGGTGGCATCAATTCAACGGGGGAAGAAGTCCCCAGGATCCCAGTCACGATAAACGACTGGGAAACCACCGCCCTACTGGACTCTGCCGCCAGTAGGAATTTCATCACAACAAAACAACTAAACAAAAATCAATTCAACGCAATAGTTCCCGGACCACGTTACGCACAGCTAGCTCGAAAAGATACACGGTTAGAAATCCGAGGGCAGCTGTGTGTCAACATCACCGTTGGAGAAGAGGAAATGGAAGTTAACTTCCTAGTAGCGGATGAATTAAATGAAGGAATGCTACTAGGATACCCCTGGTTGGCAACAAACGAAGCAAACTTAGACTTTCAAAGAGAATGCGTCACATTTGGCAAAAGACGCCGAAATACAGTTTATTGGACGACGCGACGCCAGAGCCAGCCAGAGGGGAAAAAGTTAACTCTCCAGGACTTCAAGAACCATATCCCAACTAAATACCAACCACTATTCAACCGAATACTCGAAACTCACCACAACGCATTTCACCAGGATGGTCCATTGGGAAGAACGAGAGCGACAAGCCACGAGATCCTTCTAACCGATAAAACACCGATTAAAATCGCGCCATATCGCTGTACACCGGCCAAACGGCAAGTAATTCGGGAGCAAGTTAGGGAAATGCTTGCCGAAGGAATAATTGAAACGTCGACGTCAGCATACAGTTCACCGGTAGTCATCGTAGAAAAAAAAGACGGGAAACCTCGATTCTGCGTTGATTATCGGAGATTGAACAACGTAACAAAGGACAGCGTTCAACCTATGCCGGTGATACACGAAGCATTAAAGGATCTCGGAACGGCGAAAATTTTTTCAACTTTGGACCTCAAAAGCGGATATTGGCAGATCCCAATGGACCCGGCCTCCAAGGAATATACGGCGTTTTCCACACCCGACGGTGGCAGTTACCAATTTAAAGTTATGCCTTTCGGCCTGAAGAATGCTCCGAGCTCATTCCAACGGCTCATGTCTCAAGACGTACTTGCAGGATGCAACATGAATGACTGCAAGGCGTACTTGGATGACGTAATTATCTTCAGCAACAACTGGGAAGAGCACGCCGAACATTTGGAGCGAGTTCTAGAAAGATTGACAATGCACGGCCTAACATGCGCCACCGAAAAATGCCACCTCGGGAAGGAATCGCTGGATTACCTCGGACATGTGGTAACCGGCGCTGGAAATCATCCACAATCGTCGCACTTGGAGGCCATTCAGGCAGCAAAATCACCCCGGACCCGGCGAGAACTACGGAGCTTTTTAGGGCTATGCAATTGGGTGCGAGAATACGTACCGAACTTTTCAACCCTCGTCGCACCCATGACGGACTTACTGTCCGATGCGAAATTCAGATGGACCGAAAAGGCCAACGCAGCGTTCGAAAGGACCAAGATCGCCCTAAAAAGCCTATCACCATTAGCTCGTCCGGATGAACAGTTACCATTTACTCTTCAAACCGACGCAAGCGGGTACGGAATCGGAGCGGTATTATACCAGGAAACATCGGAAGGCAAACGACACGTCATCTCGTGGGCAAGTGCAAAGCTTAGTTCCGCTGAAAGGAGATACCACAGCAATGAGCAGGAGTGTTTAGCAGTAGTCTGGGCCATTAAAAGATATCGGCCATACTTGGAAGGAAGACAATTCAGACTAAGAACAGACAACCGGAGCCTGGTATGGCTGAACTCGATGAAAGACACTAAAGCCAAGCTAACACGCTGGTCATTGCTGCTTCAGGAATACTCGTTTAAAGTAGAGCACTGCCCAGGAACAGCCAACGATTTCCCCGATGCTCTTTCAAGGAATCCAGGAGAGGAGACCGCTCCCGATGCCGTACACGACTACGCTCGGATGCTTCCGCCAATCATAAAACCAAGCGACGCAATCAACCACCAACCCATTATCAACGTTACGATGCCAAGAACAATTTACGACGAAGTCAAGGAAGGACAAACCGACGATCAAGCCATAACAGGACTAGCCCGGAAGTGGGAAAGACTTCGGGATCAGCAACAACCACACACGCCACGGGATAACCGATTTTTCCAGGACCATCGACTAAACACTACCGGTGCCTGGGAATTTCATTCTAACGGCAAGTGGACCACCTTGATCCCCACCACGCTGAGACCGCGAGTACTAACCTACTTTCACGACGACCCTGCAGCTGGCCACCCAGGCCGTGACGAAACACTTCGATCGATCAGCAAGTATTATACGTGGCCGGGTATCCGTCAAGACGTCGACCGTTTCGTCCGAAACTGCCTTCTTTACTCCGCCGTAAAAGGTAGCCGTCGTAACAATCCGGATAGATTGCGTCCGCACCAACCAACAGCACCATTTGACACTCTAGGCATCGACTTAATGGGACCGTACCCACAATCACCCAGGAAGAAGAGGTTCATCCTGGTAATCACCGATTTATTTACCAGGTGGACCTAAGCTTACGCCATGTCCACATCCGTCACTTCGAGTATCGTGCGCGTATTCAACAACGAGTTTTTTCCACGATGGGGGTATCCGCGCGCGATACTCTCCGACAACGGACCACAATTTACGAGCCTCGCCTGGCAACGTTTCTGTTACCGCACGCAAGTTCTACACTGGACCACAGCCGTCTATCACCCGCGGGCGAATCCGACCGAGCGTCGTAATCAGAGTTTGAAGGTCGGTCTCCGTTTACACCTTCTCGGCGCCGACCACACTCGGTGGGACAAACATCTACCCGCGGTGTTATTCAATCTACGGACCAGGAAGAACGCAGCAATCGGCATCTCCCCTAGCGAAGCGTTGCTAGGGCACAATTTAAAGCGTCCCGGAGAATGGAAGACGCCGTCGCAAACCGGTCCGACTCGAGAACAGCATCGTGACGCCGCCATCCGCCAGCAGCGTACTTACCAACAAAAGTACGCTCAAACAACTCCACTGGAAACCACGAAATACAGATCCGGAGATCTCGTCATGCGCCGAACGCATCCAATGTCTCGCGCGTATGACAATTTTCACGCCGGGTTCGCTCCGAAATGGTCGGGTTCATTTCCAGTGGAAACGCACGCTGGCGGCAACACATACTGGATTCGGCAAGACGACGGCCTAACCAAGGTACACTCGGACGATCTGCGCCCAGCACCCGCTGACCAGATGATTCAACTCCAGGACCAAGCCGAGGACCATCTCCAGGACCATCCCGAGGACCATCCCATGGACCAGCCCCAGGACCAACCCTAGCCACCAGCAGATGACCGCACCCAACCATGGACCAACCATCACGCCATCGCCCCTATAGACGACATCGCCCTCCCCTATCAACGCAACCAGAGAAATGTGCGAAACTTAATGAGTGCGGGAAGTGTCGTTTTCCAAAAATAACTTCAGTGATGCGCGGTACCATACGAGCCTTCCCCTTCAACGCATAAATTTTCAATTGTTTTCTTTTGCTCCTTCAGAGACCCACTGTATTTGCTCCCAACCAATTTTAAATGTGTATGGTCGTCCCTAGTGCTGTGGTGGTCCCTTTTAATTTTTTCCCGCGGATACAAACAATACGGACAATGAGCCGTCCAAGCATGCCCAATAAAGTTTTAAAGTATATCAATGTTATTTTTTTTTCCACCCTCAATATTTTTTCTCAATGTATTTTTTAACTTCATTCGCTGGACGGACTCGACGTAATAAGTAAAAGCAAATATTTTCCCCATCTCCCCAATTACATGGACCCAGGACAATAAGACTATTTAATAAATAAAAAAAGGGCCATGCTATATTTCATTTTGTGTATGTATTTATTTCATTTTCATGTCTGTATGTTTAGTTATAGTTGTATATTTAATATTCATGATTTATGTTGTAGAAATGTACCAGCGGGAAGCAATGCCGACTCACTCCCGAAAGCTGATTTTTGAATGCCAATATACTCTCTCTCTATGCCACTTCGCCTTTCCACGCCATCGCCACTTCGCCTTCCACAACGCCAGTCAACCGACTTAACTTCAATTTGGCTATTTCTCACCAACATCCGAGATATACTCAGCCGGGTATATCTCACTCGTCTGGTGCCGGGGGAATTGTCGTAGCGGAGCTACTTCTATTTATCAATAATTAAATTCTTCGTAAGATTCCCCGGCATCGTATATACAGTCCAGCGGAAAAACAAATCAAAAATCACCGAGTAACTTTTTGGCCCTTAAAAGGACCTACTCTTCGTGCGAAACTAACATCATGCAATTCAAACATCAATTCCATCACTTAAAGGGCCCAACATCAGTCAGCGACTTGCGATTTTCCCGTAAATGCCTTTTACGGGAAAACTCGCCTAAACGTCCTCAGAGCCTCACTCTATTACGCCCCGGTCGGTATATTATCTGTCTGGCGAACATAGGCATGTTCGACCGCGAAGGACACGACGATATCGGCCGGCAATCTTCTATAATCTACGTTTGCTTTCCTCGGAAGTTGACACCTCATCTTCCGAGAAAGAGACTAGCTTTATCTCCCCACAACTTTCTCAAGGACCGTTCCGACTACGCACTGCAGATGTCTGGGATACGTCGACACGTTCACCCGCCAAGGACTCTGCGACATCACCGCGAACGACACCTTCACTTCTACCGTAAAACTTCTCCCCGCCGACAAGACCTTGTCTTACGGGAAAGT
>JAGFPH010018628.1:0-16143 GCA_018207615.1 Philaenus spumarius
AACTTTCAGCGCTCCTAGCGGATAAACGGTTAAGTTTATAAAAAAAAACACCAAGAATAAAAAAGTCTTAAAATTGCATGTAAAACCCAAATCCGTCATAAAAAATAGGTGTTTTCATAAGAAATTTCAAAGTGACTGTCAAGTTGGAAAAAAATTTGGAAAACGATTGACCCTAAAGGCCATCCCTGTAACTTCCCGCTAAGTTTAATTACAAAAGTATGATGAAAGTTTGATAAACACTATTTTAGGAAATTTTGAACTGCCATAACTTTTGAATGAATCAACCGATTTTTATGCGATTTGTGGCAATCGATGCAGTTTTTTAAGTCCATTGAAAGAATCAACAAAAAAATTTTTCAGATGAAAAATTTTGGAGAAATTGAGAAAAAACACTTTTTTTTATTTTCTTTCGTTCACGATATCTCACGAACGAATTAACCGATTTTGACAGGACTGGTAGCAATCGACGTCGCTTTTCAAGGTTAAAAGCTGATTAGATTTTGGAATTGATCGGTAAAGCCGTTTAACCCTTTTAGTGCCACGCGCCGATGCGATCGGCGCAACATACGTATGCAAGAAGTGCCAACGCCGATTGTATCGGCGCATTTAGTATTTGTGCACATAGTTCCTATGAATTCTAACAGATGGCGTTGGCGTTCACTTAGTTGTATAAAGCAATCTTTCAGCTCTAAACCTATGTAAAAAAAATCTTATTTGGACAGAAAATAGTTGAAATACTATCGATTTAGTGAACAGCTGTTCCGGCCTAGCAGACGCAAGGTCTAGCGTAGTTGAGTTGAAACATTGTTACTGTTGTGTTTATTAGAATGTTTATTGTATTTTTATACATTTTAGGACAATAGACTTGTGTTTTTTGGTATTGTGTTTTATTTTAATTAACTTTTGTTGTTCATTTAGTTTAATATATTCTTAATATGTGTTTCTTTAGTGGTAGTTACTGTAGGCTAGGCCTAGCTAACCTACAAACTTTGTTTACTATAAACTATTTAGGCGTAGTGTGTTTACATCATTTCTTTGTTTTACTTAAAATTTCTTCGAATTTATTTATAAATTAAAGATAAAAATGGTAGTGACTCAATATTTACTTTTAATTAGTATAAATAGTTACTCTTCTTTACCAATTGTGTTTATTGTAAAAAAAAGGCGCGTGATATAAACTTTGTTTCTTTTATGTATTTTTTTATTTTTTGGTGGATTTTTATGATTTTTTCTAATAATGTATAAAATATTTTCTTCTTCAATAATAATAATGCTTTAATATGATAGTGAATGATTCAAATAGTGTTATGGCACTCCAAACTCAGTTTTAAAAAAAATTTGTTTTAAAACCAGCTGTTTGTGAATTTTTTTAAATTTTTTTAATAAAGGTTGACCAGTTTCAATCTGAGTATCAACATCATTATAGTATTTTTTAGATGAGTTAAAAATTTTATTAGTATAGCATGAATAGTTTATAAGTTATGAAGTGTTATATAAAAGCACTACAAAAGTGCAAAAACGGCTTGGCACTTTTAGACGAATCTTGCATATGGGGCCTGGCACTAAAAGGGTTAAAAGTTATTCCAAAAAAACCTGATTTGAAAAGATTTTATTTCTTAGTTTTTTCAAAATTTCTCAGAACCTACCCGTCCGAATTAGTTGAAATTTTCAGGAAATCTAAGTTTGATGGAACTCTTTAGAACGCCGTTTGGTAGGATCCAATCGGTTAAGCCGTTCAAAAGTTATAAGCGGGTCACATACTTACATACACACACAGACACATACATACAGACAGGGCGACACCCTCTCGGGAGTGGTCAGGGAAGATTCCTAGGACCTCAAAACGTCGAGATCTGATAAATACTCGATTTTCGAAAAACAGGGTGAAACCAATAAGTTCCCGATTTTAGAAAATTTTAAATTTTCTTAGCGGGAAGTTAAAAATCCAGATGTATGTTCCAGAATAGGTAACAAATTCAATGATACAATTAATAAGTCAGGGTTTACACTTACAGTAAAAAAATCCGAAAGTACTGTTCTGTACACACGGTGTGGACCTGGAAAGAACGCAACCCGCACGGCACAGTGCATTGGTTTTGCCCCGTCACTTAATTTAAATGCACTTCTAAAAACATCGGTCTGCATCTCTTCTCTTGAAAACACAGAAATTCTCCTTATTAAAAATTAGTAAGTGTGTTTAACAATAGTATATTACCGAGGTGATCCACTAGGATTTGAAAGTCGGCATTGTCTGAGAAATCGGAGGGTTGATAGTTCCGCAAAACATATTAGTGACATTGCTAGTACAGCCATGGCCAACAGCGCCTGCAAATCTCAGCTCCACACTCGTGAGTACTACACAGTAAGTAACCTATCGAAGGTCTTTCTAAATGAGAACAGGTGCCAAGCGTTTCTGTGAAAACAAAATTGAACTTTTTGTATTAGAGATATTTTTTAAGTTCTCGGATTATTGTTGGTCAAAAGGCGTGGCACGTGTAGTGAGAATTGGAATAATTAAAAAAAGACGATAAAGGTCCCCGAAGGAAAGAACGAGAAACGTAACTTATCTCGACCTTAATCCCTTTTTCTTACATCTTCTAATTTTTTTCAATTGGTAGTTAAAATAAAACAAAAATAAGGTTTCTTATATAACACATTATATTTTACTTCATCGTTGGAATTACAAAAATTTCACGTCATCGTTGAGAATGACCTACAAATACCGTAATTTTACATTGAACATAGACTGCATTTATTTTTCAAGATCCTGTTTCCACAAACCTTAGTTTATGTCTCATTGTTCTGCAAAGAGTACGTCAATAATATAAAAGTTCCAAAATTTAATTTGGATAAGTTATGCCGACTTCCTCCAAAGGAATTACTATCTCTTAATTAATTCAACTCCATCGGTAATCTGGGAAAGGATCCGGGTATTTCAATCGGTACAACTTTCTGTTGGATAATTTTGCCGTAGCCTCCTCGGCCACCGTCAAAGTCGGTTCTGTATTCATCTCGAACCTGCAACACAATATTAATCATGTTAGAAAATACGTGTGAAATATTTTAAAACATTTTAACCAAGAGACTATATTATTTACCACGTGTAATAAAGATCGACAGTTTAGTTATCTTTCAAAACTGTGTTTGCTTGATATAGTTATGTCTTTTGAAGAGTTGCTCTCAAGGATTCTTTCAGGAAGAAGTACCTAAATCACTGACAGATATACAGTAGAGTCCCGCTATTCCGAAAATCCACCTATTCTGAATAGTTAACTTTGAGAGTTAACCCTCAAAGTGGCAGACTGCAGTCTTCCGGGAGCAAATGCAACCCGCTCGAACCTTAGCGAGAATTTGCATAGTCGATAATTTAACCCACTTACAATAATCCAATCGTAATAAAACTGGCACCATTGGAAAGGAAATGAATTAAACCTTAATTTTTGTACTTACAACTTTTTCGTAAAACGTATATTTACATACGTAATCATCGTTTTAAAATATGCATATTGTGTTACAGCTATTTCCGCGGGCGAATCTGAATACAATTGTACTGTTATATCCCACTTCTTCAACGTTCAAGACTATCTACACAAATATTTCTTTGGCTATTATAAAGATACCATTGGATTCGTCAAGATTTTATCTTTCTGTTGGTGCCTTCTAATCAGATGTCACTATAAAAATATTATTTTTTCCAAGAATTACTGTAAACCCTTGCGATTGGACAGTTTTTCAACCAATGAAACAGCCCATTTGTCAAGTGATTTTACGCCTACCATATCAAATGTTTTGACAGATTTCTTTACACCGTTTTGTACAGCAAAGTCTGAATTTTGTAACGGTGGGAATTAATCCAGAAATAACCGGGTTTTTGTCTGTCTAGACGACAATTGAAATGTACATAATTATTACGTTCTAGTGAGAAAGTCTAGTGCGTGGGTTCCTACGGTATTCAAATGTCCCGTTCTATACGCAGTGTGTAGACTGGCGACTTTTCATTAGATTGATGTCATTTTGTTATTCAAATAAATATAACTCAAACACTTTTGTGAACTAAGGAAAGACAAGTATACCGTTCTTTCCTTTGATTTATCCTCTACACTTTGTTATAATAATATTTCATTTTTGGGCAAAGCATATATTAGTAAATGACGTTACAATCTAGGGCTAGGTTTGTTACCAGTCGTGTACTTGGAACATAAAAACTGTTTTTTTCAAAATAAAAAATTTTAAATTGATAAATGTTTTTATACAGTTCTATTTAGAACTAAATTATGAAACTTTTTTACGCTTACGAAATATACAAAAAAATGTTTACTACTTGTTATGTAGGCCTAAAGTTCACCTCCTCCTCGCTTTCCTCCGAGCCGATCAACGCTGTATAGAACAGACACTAGCAGATGTCTCCGCACTTAATTTACGCCTTAACAAGTCAATACGTTGATATTATTCATGAAATCCACCTATTCCGAATTCCTGCTAAACCGAACAATGTTCGGTCCCAATTAGTTCAGAATAGAGGGCTCTACTGTATTTTATGACAAAAATACACTTTAAATGTCTTAAGATAATAATATCTTATTGATGCAGGGTGTCTACTAGATCATAAAAATGCAATTTCTTGACTTTTTGGGGACTTTTAGGAGACCTCAAATAGAAATTTTGTGAAATTATTTTCAAGCGAATCGTAAAATATTTATATCTGTACCTTTTACGAATGTACAGATATAAATATAAAAATCTTTGAATCATACTGGCTAGATACTCAATAGGAATTTTTTTTTATAACACACAAAACACGCCATTAAATAAATATGAACAGGAACAGCTCGTGAAACTGAACCAATAATCCGGATACAAGTTTCAAAAGATTTGTTTCTTCTCTCTCCGGTATTAGTAAAGCTCGTTTGCTAGATACCAGCTAAGTTTATTACGAGGTGCAGATCCTTTAATATTTTTATTATACTTATCAATAAAACGATCGGTTCTATCAAGGGAACTACAGTAGGGTCCTCAGATTAACTGTATAAGTATAAAATCACCATTCGGAAAGTTTTAAGTTAAGTTTAATCAAAATTGGTTCAACATTTCCCAAGCTGTAAAAGACCAATAGTTTATCAAAATTGGAAAGTTTTTTGACAAGTTTGGATTTGAGGGCAGAAAAGCAGCTGGTCTAACATTATTAATAAAAGACAGTAGAAAAATAACGTAAATAAAAAGTTTTTTATAAGTAGAGTTAAAAAAAGAATCGCCTTAAATAAATGCATTAAAAATTATAGTTAATTATAATTTTTTTTAAAGTTATAAAAATAGAATGACGCAAAAAATCTAAAATTTAGACCAAACAAAATTGAAAATACAAAAAATCTGGCAATGTTAAAAAATAGGACATACAGTAGGCCTGCAGTAAACCAAGCTAATGTTTATCTTGCTAAGTATCCCGACAAATACAGTATTATAGTAAAAATGTGTGAAATAATATGGGTGCTAACCACTCGTAAGGCACAGCTAAATAACAGGGAAACATTAAAGAGACTTAGCCAATCTAACCTTATGTTAAATTATCATAGTTTTTGAAGTCAGCCTAACCATCATAACAGAATTATTAAACTTACTTGTCCTCCAGTTTTACCACGACCATATTGTCTGCCTTCGATAAAGCCAGCATCCCAATCAGTTCTTACGATTCGGTCATCCAGTCTTGTCCCGTTTATGTAACGCATACAGTTCTCCGCGTCCGCCCGAGTGTAGTACCTTTGATTATTTTATTAAGGAAAATGTTCACCTTAGAAGCTAAGCAGAACTAGTTCTACGGGGTCAGTTAAAAGTCTGAAGACACCCCTCTGACTGTCTAACAAGTGGGTAGAGAAAAGCCAAATTCATAAAATTTTTACGGCATAAAAATGTACTGTTTTATGTATGGAGCAGCTTCGCCCCCATGTAAAAAATTTCCAGTTTTGGAGGCTACTAAAAATGTTTAAATGTAGACAATATTGTGTGACGCCTCACTTTAAAGGTATTGTTAAAAGAAAATGAACAACACAAACTAAAGGTCTCTATCTTAACTCAATACAAAATGGTGGCCAATAAAATATAGGCCTAAAGAAAATGATCCAATGACATTTTATTACCTTCTTTCTACAATTACCAAAATTTTGAAGCAGTCACTGTTGCGATAACTTACCAGCATAACATTTCACAGAAAATGCTACCCCTGAATGGCTTGAAAATGGCCAGTATTTTCTAATAATGTGAAACTGCTAGCAGCAATATCTCTTAAGGAATTTGTTGTGTTTCCTATACAATCTGATTTCTGAGATCATCAATGTCGTGTGGTTTTGTTTTGTAAACTCTGTCTTTGACATGACCCCATACGAAGTAGTCCAGCGGTGATAAATCCGGTGATCTGGCAGGCCAATCAATAAATCCACGTCTACCTATCCATCGATTTGGAAAAACATTATACAAATACTGGCGGACTTGCTGGCCGTAATGTGGAAGAGCTTGTTGGAACCAAACTTATTCAAAATCATTTGTGGATTTTTGGATAGCTGGAACGATCTGTTGTTTGTTCAACTCGTGAACAAAGTGAATTTTGTATTGTTTGTATTTATGTTGATGTATCTTGCACACGGATGTCTGAGAAATCTCTAATTGTCTAGACACAGTAGTTGACAAGAGTAGGTTTTAAACTTTGAGTAGGTTAGGAATGTTAAATACAATGTTCCTTGGTTGTTCCTGATCTTGGACGATTCTTAACAGAGCCTGTTTCTTCAAAACGTTAAATTGTTTTTACAATAGCAGATCTTGACATAGGGTGTCGATCGGGAAACAAATCAATGAATAAAATTTATCATTATGCATCATTAACACTGTTATACGTCCCTGTTAACTTAAGTCCATGATAAAGTAGAAGAAAGGTGTTACTCAGGTCAAGAGACTGATACTAGTATGGAAACTACTCAACCACTGATAAGATTTAAAGACAAAAACAGTTCAGACAGGCCAGAGTCCATTTGAGGAAGTTCTCCTAGTTAGGATTTCCCAATAATTGTAATTATTTTAACTGTTGTTATTTTTGGTAGGCTTGAGATAGAGACTTCTAGTTTTTGCATTGTTTGTTTCACAATGAGGGGTCACATGATAGGAGTCTACATTTAAACATTTTTTAGCAGTCCCTAAAATTTCCAATTTTTGATTTAGGGGCAAATACCTCAAAAAAAGTATATATTTGTATGCCTTATAACCACGTATGAATTTGGCTTTTTCCTATCTTCACTAGAGGGGTGTCTCCAGACTTTGAACTAACCTAACCCTGTATAGTGTCTAGAAAAGCAATACAAAATTAGACAATACGCTACAATATTTAGGCCTATAAATGGTTTGATTATGGTGTGTAAACTCATTAAAAGAACGCCAAAACCTAACTAATAGTTAAACACCAATATTAGTGTTTACAACACAAATTCAGGTAGGTTACCTGACAAACATTAGACCAATTTTCAACGTTAAATACTAACTTTACGATTTTCATATAATTTTAAGAGCCATTAAATTATCTCAAAGAGAGATTAATGAACAGTATCAACTTTGTAAAGTGAATATTTCAAAGCTTCTCGTGAAACTTTTAAGCATTTCTCAAATAAAATACTGGTGTTCAACTTTATACAAGCAACTGGTGTTTACTATTAATTGAGAAAATAGTTTGATAGTTAAAGGGTTTCTTCATACAGAAAACTGATTAGGTTTTAGGCCTAATGTTAACCAAAAGGGAGAAAATTTTGACCTCAAGAGTTTCTTACTTAAATATTTAGAAAATATGTGCCCTGGGCTGCCTTACAGAAAATATATAAAGCAATTGAGTAGAAAAATACATACACTTAATGATAAGACTATACAAACTAAATGAAAGGATACTCCACAAAACAAAATCCACAAGGTGTCTTCTTGAATTTATCTAGTCCCATTATAATACGTTTAATATCACCACATTTGGAAAACAGCTCGTAGATTTGCTCTTCAGTTGTATAAAATGACAAGTTGCCAACATAAAGTGTTGTTGTAATGCGGAGAAGTCTGTCTTGATCACCTCGAGAACCCTGAGAAAAGAAAATATGTTTTTATTAACTTATGACATGAAAAAATAAAAAATAGGGTAAACCAAATCTATGGTTGTGTGCATAAAATGTTTATATTTTAAAACTTTTCTCTATATTTAAATATAGATCTATATTTCTCTATAATTTACACACAGATCAGTTTAAATAATTCTTTATTTCAACCTAGATTAATTGTTATTTAATGTTAGAGAGTAAATTTACAATACAACCCTCAGCTGATATTTTTGCAGACGACGACCTTGTTTTACATTCTACAGTTAAATGTTGAATACAGGCAAATATACTGTGACTAAAGACACTATAAGTTCTATAAGTTAGAACTTCAAGCTATTTTTTGGAACGAAGTTAATTAATGCGGGTTGCGGTAGGAGTTAACAAATAGAAAATGTAATGCGTAACGAAAAAGTGTTATTAATTGGTTGCTATGGCAATGACAAATATAAAATACGAGTAACGAAAAAGAGTTACCAAATTGATTGCTATGGCAATGAATATAAGTACATTCAAGAAACATGTGTTTTGGTTCATCAATTTAAATTAAGAGACGATCAGTTCCATCCGGCGTAGATCAGATATTATCGTCAAGCGCTGGATTAAATTCAACTTAAACATAAAATCTAAGTTTATGTTTTGTTCATCAGTCTAAGCCTAACCTAAAATTAGTGTGTATATATTTAATTTATTTTACCTGCCTTAACAGCAACTTGCATACAATAATTTCTAGGTTAAGCCAAGAAAGTTATTTTAAGTACAGGCCTAACCTAAAATTATTGTACATGTATGTTGCCGTTAAGACAGGTAAAATAAATTATATAAGGTAAATGACATATTATAATACACACAATAATTTTAGGTTGGGCCTAGAATGATGAACCAACATTTAACTGTGTTTACCATCTTAGTTTTGAGGTTATAATTAATTCTACACCTAGGCCCTATATTACAATAACATTAAACGTATGGAAGCAGTAAATGATATTTGTTTAAAAAACAATCAAATAATAAACGGCAATTGAAAGATTAAAATTATGTGTGAATGTTGCATTAAGGCTGGTAAAACAATTCAAGAAAAGGCGTGATGAACTTCGTTCCTGACAGGGGTCCCACGACAGCACACATCTACTTTTTTTATTCTTGTATTTCTGTTGGCGTGGGGTCGTATAGTACATTCCCGCCGAGTCAAAGTATACATCGACACTCCAGCTAATATTGCTGTAATATACAAAACAACTAGGCCTAAATTAATGTTAGCAACTTATATGTATGTTAACAATGTGGAAACATACCCTACTGCGACTAAAGATTGTAAGTTAAATTTTTGACTATTTTTTTAATGCTTTCATTTTTAAATCCATAAGTTAGCAACCTAACCTTGGTGCAAGTTTACTATTCGACCTATGGCAACAGAAATGCAAGAATAATTTTAAAAAACCTAAAAGGTTCTAACCTATATTATTTAGTCACGTATGTTTACCTGTATTCAACATTTAACAGTAGAATGTAAAACAACATCGTTGTCTGCAAAAATATTAGGCTAGGGTCGAATAGTAAACTTACGCCCTAACCTTTAAATCAGCTGTAGTGTGGATATATACTTTCACCGCATTGTATATACCTAAATATGGTAAAAATTTACTTTAACTTGTCAATCGATTTCTAAGGGAATTTGATGTAATATGAAAGATTGAACACATCTAACTGATTCTAAAAACAACAAAAATTTTCCCGGGAAATAATATTTGTAGGAGCTATGAAAGAAATAAAAGTTGAAATTATATAGGTTAAGTTTCGACTTTTCCGCAATATTTCACGTAATTATAAGAAAATAAATCTCACTTAACATACACCAAACACGTAAGAATTAAATAAAGTAAACAATATTAATCCCAAAAGTACACACAAAGCAATAAAATTAGAAAATAATGTAACAAAACGTAAACTAGGCCTACGCAAACAATAACATCGGACCTTCCTTTAAGAACAATAGAAACTACACTAGCCTATAGGCTAACTGTGTAATTGAAATAGAATTTCATCAACATTGCCATATCGAACAATACAGTAGGTTATTGTACTTCATCTGGCCGATAACAGTATGATTATAATATTTTGTCGTTATTATCACATTATATAATTAAATTTTTTTTAAACCTAAAAGGTACTAACCTAGGGCCTATAATATTTAGTCACAGTATGTTTACTTTTAACTTCATATGGCTGATAACAGTATGATTATATTTCGTCGTTATTATCACATTAGGCCTATATAATTAAAATTTAAAAAAAAACCTAAACTGTTTGTTTCTACACAAAAAAGAACAAGACAGATCCGGCAACGCTGGGAGAACGCTGAAAAAACATGTCGGCACTTTACAATGTAAATTCCCATAACGAACTTTTGATTTGAAAGTTTTTAATATTGTACGTGTTGAAGATGGTTAAATATTGCTTTCCCGGCATCAGTGAAGTGTATAAATAGCCTACTATATTTATTAAGAAAAAAGTTAAGGTTTGTGTATTTATAGTAGCCTAGATATAAAAAGTTAAAGTAAACAAATAGCCTACCCTAAATATATACAGTTAGAGGGCTTATGCACTATATATTTAACTAGGCCCTATGTTTTTACACAATAAATATACAGTGTAGGATCCCTACTTTACGTCAACATAGGCTATGTAAATATGTGTTTAGGCCTAGGCTATTCCAACTAGTAGGCAACTATGTTATTTTCATTAGTTTGATTGACACTTACCTTAAAATGCTGATCTCTATAAGAACTTAGCTCAACAGATGGTGACACAACAGTCGTCATTGTTCCAGATTGTTAATAACAACCTACAAATTGTTAGTCAACTTAGCAAAATTTATAGGTTAAAAGTCCTTATTTAAAACTAACAATCGCAAATAAATGAGCCTAGCTTACGGGCAAGAGCCCCCAATAACCAGCATAAACAACGTAAAATAAGTATGAATATCTAATCAATATTCAATTTGAACTAAAAATAATTGGCCAATAGATACAAAAACACAACTTATCAACAACAGAAAGAAATACCACTTCACAAGTTAAAATGCCTACAGAGTACAGTTGTACAATTTACACTAGTTTAGTTTAGTAGTTTACGCTTATACAGACAGCTGTACTGTACAGGTTCGAGGTTGGTATCGACAATCGACAGACCTCTATCTCGATACTCGAAACAAATTTTAACACCAATTCAACATCAAAATACTATCGATACATAGTACACTACATTCTCTCTGTATAGACCTAAATCAAAGGTTTTAGTTACAAAATCTTAATTTTCAGATTATTGTTTGTGGAATGGATTCTGAAAATTCCCCATAAATTTTATCATAATATTAAACTTTTGGATCATACAGAATAAGACAAGTCGAAAAACACGAATATTTTCTTGAAATTGTGTCTAAAAATAATTACTAGCATTTTCGCAAGCTAACACTCAAGGTTGTAATTTTAAAATTATAGAATGCTGAAAAAGCATGAAAACACGTTGTTATTGATTTAAACTACAATTTTATTTTAAAGTACATTGAAATGGTTTACCAAAACTATCATTTGGAGTAAAACTCTTAAATTCTGATGATTATTAATTTCATTATGATTAAAATTTGTATTATGTCATATTATAATGAATCATCGAATCGAGAGTTAAGAATCAATACATTTTGGATCAACATTTCAAATAATTAATAATTCGACCACGCAGCTAGACCGTTGACGTGAGTTGAGCAAATTTCCAAAATTAAGTTTATATTCCTATGTTTTAGGGTTTCAACCAACAATTTGGGAAATAGGTCTACTCACGAAGGCGTTGAACAGCTGTCTGTGTGTACGCATTATATTAGTAGAATTTGTTTCCTCCGAGTTTGCATCACTTGGCTTTGAACTGGGTACTTTTATGGTATTTTACGTTTTTGTCGATTTTGGGGAAACCAAGCAAGCTACAAGGTCGCGTAAAAAAACAAAATGTGCAGAATAACATCCTACATTTATATTTTTAGAAAAAACTCTAAAACAATTTCATTCTCGTAGTAAAAATCTCAAAAAATTGTTACTTCCGGTCAAAAAACGTACTTCCGGTTGTTGGATTTTTTTGGCTAACGAACTCGTCCGAGCCACATAGACAACCAACATGTGTACAAAATTTGAACCAAATCGGACTTAAAATGCGGCCGCTAGAGTGCGAACACATATATATATGAATTTTAATGACACCCCAAAACGTGTTCTGGGGACCATGATCGGTGCTCATTTGCTACTCCCGACCTTGGGTCTCACCATAAGAGCCACTGCAATAGCTCATTTTTCCTATGGAAATTCGCTAATAATACAATATTTGTGAAAACATTAAAACATCAAGTAACGTAAAGTTAGAGTAATAGTTTTATTGGAGGGTTTTTTGCTTGTCATTTTTGCCGATTCTACATAAAAATAATGTACTTTTAATAAATTTAAGTAATAAGTAATTCTATTAGAATTCATGTTTATTGTCCAAACACTTCAGGGAACATCATAATAGGATAATTGGAATAGAAATTAAAATAATAAATATTTTGTGAAAATAGAAAAGATTTGTATTTTCTTTATTTTTATTAATGCAATTTGGTCAATTCAGGTCTATACTTCAATTTAAATGAATCCAAACAATATCTCCTATCGTGTAATAGGGAGAAAGTTGAAGAAATTATTTTTTACAACAATAGTATAATATTTTTTTAATTACAGATAAAACAAAGATATTTTTCAATGTTAAATCTTTCGGCAACCTATGATGTGAAAACTTCAGTGGATTGAAACACAGATATCGAACACATCCGGCTAAGTTTAGAACTTCTTCTTCAATCGGGAAAAAACTTCCGGTAAGTGTGTCAAGATAGAAGTTCTAATATTATTAAATATTATATTTATTCTAGTTCATATTCGTTTAAAATAAGTGTAGTAAGTAAATATATGAATTACTAACAATTTTATTAGAGAATGAATTCAACATAAATTGCATTCTTATTATTAGATTAAACTAGATGAAATTCCATCTCATGTGGATCTGTATACTGTCCATTGCAGACGTTTGGGAACACGTATCTTGTATCTTGCTAACCCATTTTACGTTTACTTTATAAAACCGTTTTGTTAGAATCTGTTTTATTGATTGTATTTCATTATGATACAATTAGTTTATAGCTTTTTGTTATGTTCCGTGGCATATTCGTTAAACTAACTTTAAAGGTTATGGTATTCTAGGGCTAAGATTACCTAGCCTACTTCAATTGATTTGTATTCAACAATTTAAAGTGAGCGCAAGTTTACTCTTCGACCCTAGGCTAACCTCTGGCAACAGAAATGCAAGAATTATTATTTTTTAAATAGCCTGTCGTAAGTTTACTAGCCTATTTGACCCTAGCCTAATATTTTTGTAGACAAGGACATTGTTTTACATTCTACTGTTAAATGTTGAATACAGGTAAACATACTGTGACTAAATACTATAGGTTAGAACCTTTTAGGTTTTTTTAAATTATTATTTTTGCATTTCTGTTACCATAGGTTAGCCTAGGGTCGAATAGTAAACTCCTGCCAGTAGCTTAACCCTAGAACTGGCATGGTTAAAGCTCAAATTGAAAAGCCCGTTTATAGCGCTTTGCAAGCATATTTTTAAAAATTTGCCAAAAATAGTAAATGAACCCAAATCCAAAAGTGTTCCATAGCTTTTTTGTAGAAGAAACTTCAAAGAATTCAAATATGCCACTAAAAATTAGTTTCTTTTGAAATTGTAAAAGTTGTTAGCTTAGAAAGCGAAAAATGTTCAGAAACGGAAGGAAAAAAAAGAACTTTATGCCTACATAAAAAATAGTAAAACATTTTTGTAATTTTTTTCAAAATACACAAAAGTTTTATAATTTAGTTCTAAATAGAAATATGTAAAAATATATTTCAATTTCACAAATTTTAGTTCAAAATAACATTTTGAACGTTTTTACTACATAACCTGCAAATCTTGACTAATTTCAAGTGACTAGCCTATGCCAAGATATTTTTTACCAAACAATGTTTTTTTTATACCAAAAATTCGAGAATGAAATGTAGAATCGAATAGCATTCTACCCAGTTTCAAATAACTTTACATTTTGTAATGAAAATTCAAAAACCTCAAATCGGCATTTTAACCTAAAACTTATTTAGCCTATGTTATTTATAAACTTACCGTTTTATTACAACACCGTTATAAGCCTAATTTCACTCAAACACAATCTACACTTATTTATTTATAACTAAAACACAATATAACACTATTTTATAAACTGTAATAACCATAAAATAACACAAAACAAATGTCAACAAATGAAGTCAACTAGACGGCTGGCGTTCGATGAATTGTGTTCATGTGTAAAGCTTTGTTATACCAACCTATGAGATCTAAATGTATAGAATTTTACATAGATAAAAACTGTGAAGATTTCTGTTTATAACCATATATTGTACATTTTAGGTATATATCGAATAAGACTGTAAGAATCGATTCTAAACAGGCTTGCGTATTGGCCAAATATATATGACCAATTACAAGCTTTTACCGTATATCCTATAGAACAGCTGTTTTCAGAGTAACATGTGATTTGAAGACACAGTTTGAAACAGAATCGTCTGCTAAATTCAATGCTGTAATGATCTTCTTCATAAATAACTTCTGTGAGGAATTACAGACCGTTGAAAATGAGACAAAGTCTTGACAGTATACGGCGTTCATTGACGCGTGAATCATAGGTGATTTAGGTACTACAATTTTGAAACAGTGATTACGTATGTAAATATGTGTTCTACAAAAAAGTTGTAAATACAAAAATTATAGTTTAATTCATTTCCTTTCCAATGGTGCCAGTTTTATTACGATTGGATAATTTTAAGTGGGTTAAATTAGCGATTATGCAAATATATGCAAATGTGTGAAGTTGTTGCGTTCTGCGCCTGAGAGAAGGCCATGCATGGCCTTCTGCCAGTTCCAGGGTTAAAGGATCTAACCTATAGTATTTAGTCACAGTATGTTTACTTGTATTCAACATTTAACAGTAGAATGTTAAACAATGTCGTCGTCTGCAAAAATATCAGCCTAGGGTCGAATAGTAAACTTACGCCTTAAAGTGACAGACTATTATATTGGAATAGACAACTAGGCTATTTAACATTTTAGTTAAGCTGAAACGTTCCATGGATTCTCGGAAATATGTTGCATTAACATATTAAATTTGTAATTAAAGCATGGGAAAAAGTTATTAGCTAGCCGTTTAGTCCGAGTAGGCCTATTTTTTTTTTTCAAGTTGTTTTGCCAAGGTAAGCCTATTATTTTGTAATATAGCCTTGCATATTTAAGATGACTTGATTCCAAAATAATATCTTTTGCAGTGTCATGTTGACTATAACATCTATGAAAAATATAGTGAAACAAATACATTGAATTATAGTTATTGATGACAAAGCATTTAAATACACCCCGTAATCCAATTATATAGCCTAAATTTTACTAATGACGTTAATGTTCAATTTAATGGTTTTACATTATAGACTAATATACTATACATGAACTTTAATATTGATTAAATTTAATGATTATTCAGTAGGCCTAGCCTATCACTTAAGTTTTGTAAATTTAGAAATTAGCCTTAGGTATTTATGTTTAAAAATAATGGGTATTAGGTTATTAATAGTTTTGAGTCAATGTAATCTACATGAAAACGTATGCAAGACTCGGAAAATTAACACTTGACCGGAAGGTTCCACAGTCTCCTTCACCTCACTGCACTATCACTTGACATTAGAAAAATAATAGGGTATTCTATGTGTAACTTACTAATGTAGTAATTAATAGTCTGCAACAATTTTTTTCCTATTAGCTGCCCACCTCTAGCTTTTAACAGTTTTCACCTTAATCACCAGGGACAATAGTCTGTTACATCAAAAGTCCAGTACAGGTACCAAGAAACGTAATATTAAGGATTGACTGT